>CM054126.1:113567481-113752481 GCA_028751855.1 Ambrosia trifida
ATGTTTTTTTTTTTTTACTTTTATGTTTTATGATTCAGTAAATTCTATTATGCTCGCAGATGCCACATTTTACCAAAAAGGGGTGGTGTTTTTACGTTTATAATATATGTTTTTTTTATTACTATTATTTCATATAGCGGTGTGTTTTTATTACTGTATAGTGTTATGTTTGTATCACAAATGATATTTCTTGTGTTTTTTTTAATTAACATGTGTTTACCCCCCCCCCCCCCCCCCCATGGATAGTGTTGCTGTATAGTGTAATATGATTGTGTAGTGTTACCTATATAGTGTTCCGTTTAGTATAGTTTTAATACTAGTTTTTGGAATTAACAAGTGTTAACAAAGTTTTTGCACGTCAGTATGCAGCTGAATGGGTTGGTAACACATGTTAACATGTCATCTATTTTTTGTTTTAATACTAGTTTTTGGAATTAACAAGTGTTAACAAGGTTTTTAAACGTCAGTATGTAGACGATTTGTGTAACAGTTTACACTACTACATTTTGGTGATTAACATGCGTTAAATAAATTTTTGCACAACACACACCACAAACCTTATTAAACCTTATAAAACCTCCTTAAAAAAAGATGTTTTGGTAACACATGTTAACATCTCATACATGGGTAGGGTTTTTGACACACTATCTGAGCAAGCAATGATTCACACGAACACAACTTTCATTCAGTTTGATGAAATGCCTAACTATGTTAACATGTGTTATTCTGTTAGTATTTTAGAAGTTAATAGTGAATGTATGGAAGGTAGTTATAAGGTCTTTTGTGTTTTGGATAAATGAATGTCTATTTAAAGTTAATGATGAATGTATGGAAGGTAATTATAATGTCTTTTGTGTTTTGGATATATGCACTCAATGTATTTGATGAAATGTCTGAGTAGGTTAACATGTGTTACTTCTGTTAGTATGTTAGATGATGAGTTGGTCACACCGTTTAACATCTCATCTATTGTTTTGCAGTTGATAACGAAGACCCCCCACGATTAACATATGTTAAGATACGAAGTCCAAAGATGCCGAGAAACATATGTAGAAAAACTTTTGAATAACGTTTTCTTTTTGGTGGTCAATATATAGAATTACTGGTTTTATACCCGTCTGTTGGACGGGTTGTAAAACAAAATTATAAAAAAACTTATAAACTTTATATTTCTTTATTTTTGTTTGCTATAACTCCAATTTAAAACAACCTTTGTATACGAAAGTATATACAAAAGTCAATGATAGTACCACTTAACATTAAATACAAATTATAAAGAAACAAAAAAAAATAGTTTAAATATTTGGTTGATGTGAACAATATTAATTTAAAAGGTTAAATTAAAATGTAAACATGTATGTTTTTTATAGTTCTTGGATTATGCATTTTAGTCTTTATATTTTACGTAATGTGGGTCAAAAAACTGAAACTTTGATAAAACCAAACCAATCCCTTAATAAAACCGAAAACAAAACCAAACGGTTTTAAGAAATCGAACCAAACCGATATTTTGGAATCATTGTTATTTAAACTGATGAAATGATAGTATCACATCTTATAATACAAAGTTTACAAAACACACATTTGATTTCATTCATCTACCTTATCTAACATTTTTATGTTGTAGATAACAATTTTTTATTAAGGGAAATGAACATTGTAAATATATGTTTACATGTTACCTACATATATAAAAACATTATTACAAATCCCGTGTGAAAACACGGGAAGACTAAATCCAACTAAAGCTGGAAATCCATTCATTGATGGTTGTGCTTCTGCCATTCGTAACCACTGATGAATGAAATAGCTAATTGGAAACCACTGATGAATCCGTAACCACTGATGAATGAAACAGCTGATGATAAATCAACAAACACATGAAAAGCTCTGTTGGGATAACAAATTTTAAAAAGAAACAGATAATCTTAATATCCAACTGAGATTTCATTACTCTGTTTACGAATATCTGTTGACTTGCCAACAAATTTGTCAAACAGTTATTATAAGATTCAAACGTATTATTACAATTACATAATTTCAATGAAATTTCTGAGTTAACAAAAACTACATACAAAATGGAAAACTTGGTCTGTTTAAGAGAATTACTTCCCAAAATATAAAAAACATAAACAGACCAACTGCTATGGTCTGTTTCTTAAACACCAAATTAAGAAGTCAATCATCTGTTGTAAGAAAAATTGTGTTTAGTAACGTTTGTTCAAGGGCAGAGGGTCTGTTAAGGAGATTTTTCTAAAACCGTTGTTACTACAAACAGTTGTTGATTCAAACAGATATTCCTTCAACAGTTTTCTTCAAACAGATGTTGCTTTAAACAGTTGTTACTAAGTTTGTTTCGTAATCATCTAAGTTAATGAATACTCTTTACATATTCGTCCAATTTAACAGGTTTATTCTAACAAAAGTGTAAACTATAACCATTACTTATATGTTACTTGTTGGAAAGATAATCACGCTCGTTTTTTTTCGTTTTTTGTATAGCACTATGGTACTCGTTGGAAAGATAATAAAACGCTCGTTAAGGACACAACCACAAAGAACACCTTCAACCCCTTCTTCTCTGTTAACACTGGCCATCCTCTCTGATCGTCTCCGGTCACCTTCTAACACCTCGGATGAATATCTTCACAATCAAAGCAAAACCCACTTCAATTATTTATATAAAAATAATAAAATTGAATAAATGAAAAAAAAAACAAATAAAAAACTGGGTTATCACCCAACAAAAACCCAAATCAAGAACACATACTTACCTATTAAAATTGAAGATTATCACCAATGTCGTCGGATCTGAACATTAAGGTCGTGGGAGGGAGGGAATGATAGAGGAGAGGGGAGATGGAACAACCATTCACCACCACTATTGCTATCATTCAATAACAAGGATAGAGAAATGCAAAGAAAAAAATAGACTTGAGAGAAAAAGTTATGCCAAGAGAGAGAGGGGTCAGACCGGTCGTCTTCTCCGGCGGATCTATCTTCTCCGGCCAAACCTCCGACCACCGGAAACCAACAACTTTAACACTAGCAAAAAAATCACTAAAAAATACACATAACAAAAAAAAAAAAGAGACTTGAGAGAGATAGAGAGTTATGGCAAGAGGGAGAGAAGAAAGAAGATGAAGAATGTGAAGAACACCAAGAAGATGAAGAAAGAGGAGAGAAGAAAGATATCATTGTTACTAGAATCACCATAATCACTACCCGTCACTTGCTTCCGTTACTCACAACCACCACCCACTAGATATTAATGGTGTTTAAGAAGAAAGGGTTGCGATGTGAGAGTTGTCTGAAGAAGAAAGAGATGAGGGGTGAGAGAGTGGTGGATTGAAAAGAAATATGAGAAAGGAGAGAGGAGAGAGAATGTGATTATGATAAAGTTGAAAAGAAAGGGGGGAGAGAGAGAGAGAGTCTCTAACACATTGTTGTGTCCCCAAAATGCCCCTGAATGTGCTTTTGGGTATTAAAATAATAATATATCCAAGGTCAGGTACATTGCTTCAATCTCAGCCATAGATGTTATATGATGGATGGCTAGGATTGGGTTTTCATAGTTTACCAAATAAGAAGGGGTTCCACAATATCCCTTCCCTATATATATAGGGGAAAGTTAATTTGAGAACACATGTATTTCGTGCGAACCGCGAGAACGACATCTAAAACCATTCAAATTCAAAATTTCTTTTCACACTTATATTTATTACTAAAATACAATCTCAAAAACACAATTTACGGGTAAAAATTCAAACGTATATGAAAATAAATTGTTTTTACACATGTGTAAATTTACTGTTTATACATGTGTAAACTGTTTCATTTACACATGTGTAAAAAGTTAATTTGAAAGTGTTTTTGCAAGAAAAGATGAATTATTTGGAAAGAAAATTCATTTATTAATGTTATATTTTAATTATAATTAGGTTTGTATTGAAAAAAAAATGATTTTGATTAGTTTCTCACTTGTTCTCACGGTTCTCGCGATATTTAGCGTTCTCAAGATAACCCTCCCCTATATATATAGGGTAATTATAATTTGCAAACCACCCTTAGTTGAGTAAACCCATGAAACCCAAATGTATGGTATAGAATCTTCCACGCCTATGTTTTGCAATTTATCTTCAAGCGTATTTTAGGCACATAAATTTGTATAATATTTCTCCTGACACATTGACCTTGACCGTAAGCTAGTACCTTTTCTCTCTCTCTCTCTCTCTCTCTCTCTCATATATCTCCACTACCAAACTTCTTCTTTCTCTCACGACTCATATTTTCCGGCAATCACTTCTACACCAAACACCATATTTTCCAGCAATCACTTCTATCAAAACCCATGGGTTGCTCTTCCTCTGTTCCAGGTTATTATTAATTATTTATACACCTAATATTTTAGGGTTTTACTTATTCAATTAAATTATTATATTATTAGTTTTCATCATTATCTTTGTATTAATTGAATTCATTTATCGATTCATACGTAAAGCTTTGAACTTGACTTTGAATAGCCATATATTTTTATAATTGTTGATTGAATGGTTACTAGATATTTATTTTGATTTTTTGGTTTGTTTTTTGATAAATTTGTTTGTAGATAGGAGTGCAGGACGGATAGGTGGACTTAACCCGGGAAGCGGTGGTTCAGATGCGTTTTTATGGTTATTGTGATACTCTTTTATGTTTGTTTGTGTACTAGGTGTTTGAAAATTACAATTTTTTATGGGACTGTACGAAGATGGACTCAAAATGAGGTTGAACAGGGGAAAAGAAGTTTGTTAAATGCTGAAAAGGTTTGAAGATGTTGAAGAGGTTTTGAAGCTGATACAGATCTGAAGATGCAGAAATTGATTGGTTTATTTTTTTTCTTATGAAGACGATGCAGAATCTGCCGTCAGTTGGTTGCTTCAAAGCCACCTTCAAGTGGTTTGATAATTTAGTTAAATGTTAGAGATAATGAATATGATAACTAATATTACTAACGATTGGTAATTTCAAAGCCATCTTGAAGTGGTTGATTATTATAATTTGTTATATATTTTAATTTCTCAGTTGGGTTCACTTTTAATAGGTTCATTAAGTTTTATAGATTTAAATTTTCTATTTTGTTTGTAAATAACTTTGTTTATCAAAGCTTGAATTTCATATAAAAACATTTGTTTTTCATTTAAAAACTTATGTTTTTGTTGTTGGGTTATTATTAATTACATGTGCTTAGTGAAATAAGTTGTAAAAACATATGTTTTTGTTGTTGGTTTATAATTTATTATATGTTTTTAGTGATAAGTCGTGAAAACATATGTTTTTGTTGTTGGTTTATAATTTATTACATGTTTTTAGTGAGATAAGTCGTGAAAACATATGTTTTTGTGCTTGGGTTATAATTTATTATATGTTATTTTAGTGAGATGACTTGTGAAAAAAATATGTAATTATTACATAAAACTTCTGTTATATGGTTTTCAAAAGATTTCTAACCAACAACTTCTAAGATAAAGTAAAAATGTACTAAAAAGAATTAAAAGTACACTATGCTTGTCAGTTTCAACAAAAAGGAAGAGAGATACTTTAATTTTTTTGGACTATCTTGCCCTTTTGGTACTACATCTTTATTCAATATTATTAAAATAAAACTTGAAAAACCACAGTCATAGATCAAAGAGAATAGAGAGTTAAGATGAGAGTTTTCAAGGTTTTCTTAAGTGGAATGGGTTTCCAAAATATCCTTCTCCTATATATATATAGGGGAGAGATAATTTGAAAACCCTCCCCACTTAAGAAAACCAAGAAAACCACCCTTATCACCATTGATCTTAATGATCTAACGGTTATTATTAATTGATTACTTTATTGAAAAAGTGTAAAAGACAAAAGGTACATGTATTAAATAAAAAATATATAAAAGGGTATTTTAGTAAAAAAACACCTCTCTCTTACTTTTTTTAATATTTTCTATCATCTCTTCTCTCTCCAATCTCTACAATCAGTCATTTACTGTTCCAAAATAAAAACTATGTTTTTTTTTTGTATACAGCTAGCTAATCAGTCAATTATTAAAAAAAAACCTATGTTTTTTTTTCCATTTGAATTTTACAAAATTTACATAGTATAATATCTCAAAATAAAAAATGTATGTGTTTTTATAATTCTACAAATGTTTATAAACTAAAAAACAAATTTACAAATGTTACAAAATTGAAAAATACATGTAACAACAAAGACAACATTTACATGAGGGAAGATGAATAAAAAAATAAACATGTTAAAACCAAAAAAAAAACATATAAAAACTTCATTTCCAATCCTCTTGTCAAAATTTCAAAACTCTGTATACAATAAAAAAAGATGTTATTTTTTGTCATCAAATATCTGAAAAAACAAATTATAATTTATAACCAAAACACAAAAACATATGACAAAATATGACCCAAACAACAAAAACACATGTTTTTAAATGAAAACAATTGTTTTTAAATAAAAAACAAATGTTTTTAAAAGAAAAAACAAGCTTTAAATGACAAAAAAAAACCCCAAATGTATCTACACACAAATCACACAAACAAATACATCAAATAAAAACCCATAAATTTGTTTGTTTTAGTAAATCTATATATTGATTAAACACATAGAACATGAATCTAACAACAATAAAAGAATATGAATTGATTAAAAATAAATAAATACAAATTAAAAAATCGTCCACTCATGGGAGATCATGAGATGTTAACATGGAATTCCCACTGATATCAGATTTTGACTTGTATCACAACTTATTTGTAATAGTAAATCTATATATTTTAAATCGATATATATAAATCTATAGAAAAAAGTAGAACAGAGATATTAACATGGAATTTGTAGAACAAGGGGAATTAATGAGATAATTGATTTAAAAAATTTGATATCATCCATTCATGGGAGAACCGATTAAAAAAATCTGATATCATCCATTCAAAACTTTAAACCCAAAAAAAAAGAAAAAAAAAACTTACAACCAAAAATCTGGATCTAGAACATGAAATTCCACTGATTTAGCCAGATCTAGAAACCATAACCAACATTGTCGTTTGTTCTTAAAAGAATCGTCCATTCATGGGGATCCACCGCCACTGCTGTCCACCTTCCCCGTCTCCCTTTGTCACCGCGCCGCCACCACTGATGATGGTGGTGGTTGGCCGTCGCTCGAAAACCAGATGGAGAGACAAATCAAGAGAGTGAAGAAGGTTAGAGAGAGAAGGGCTTAAAGAGAGAGAGAGATAGGGTTTCGGTTGGTGTGGCTGCACAATATAAGGGGTGTGATGAGAGAGAGCAGCAATGTTTGTGGTGTCTCTATTATTCATCTTTATGAATATAGTTGAAAGAGAAAGAGAAAGAGAAAGATCAAGCAACAAATGTCATTTGCTAAGACTATCAGGAGTGGGGGCGGGAGAGGGGCGGGAAGGGTGGCGTGGGGCGGAGGGCGGGAGGGGATTCACCGGCGTGGGGGGACACGTGGCATCGTGGCATTGGATGAGCTATTTAATTTATTAAAAAAAAAACCAACAATCTATTATTATCATTTCAAGGCCGGAATTTAAAAAAAAAAAAGAAATTAAATAAAAAAAATAAATAAATAACATTACATAATTAAATTACTTAATAACCATTACACACTTAAACAACCATTACATAATCCTAATAATTCCTAAATTACTTATTTAAACATAAATAAATCCTAAATTACTTATTAATCCTAATTTTCTCCACTATGGAGAGTAGTTGTCCCATTCTCCGGGGAAGGTGATGCACTCGGGTGAGACGGAACGTGAGCTATCCCGTCCATCAGATCTCGCATCTGAGGGGAAGTAGTAGTACTCACGAGGAGGGGTAGGTCGGCTATAGTAGAGTTCCTCCTCCTCAATCTCCCTTAGGGCTTCCAAGTCCCCCTCAGTCGGGGAAGTCCCATAGTTGGGGGTGGGGGTAGCCTGCTGTTGGGGGATGGGGATTGTCACACCACGTCAATGGCGGAAACACGTGGCGCGACGGTTCAAAAGCATAAAGTCAAGGTTATTGCTAAACACAAGTAATTTAAGAAAATGGGTCATTTATTATGACGTCAAATCTGTTTCGAACATTACACAAAAGTTAATTGTTTTTGAAATAAACATAGAGGTTTCTCATATATATCCCAAATGCCTTGGGAAATAAAAGTGAAACCCCGCAAAGGTTCGACGTCGCATTGGGAGATTCTCCGACCCAGCTCGCCTGATCCTTCATCATCTAGTTACCTGAAAGATATGTTTAAAAAGTTTCGTCAATATAAATATATTGGTGAGTTCACAGGTTTTCAGTTTCTAAAACTTGAATACTTGGGAATACCATGTTATGACAATATATAGGAGTTGCAAATTCCTATAAATCTACTTGAGACTATAATCAAACCAAGACGTATATAAATAAAATGCCCCGCTCCAAGTCGTTACTCGGTTTCCCACGACTTAAGTTCAGAATATTTGCACCCCAGGCATAACCTAATGCATAATCGACGCTATCGATTAGGGGTGGGCCTTGTCAGGCACCAATAGTACTATCCGAATATTCCTCCGGTTTCAATCTCCGAATAAATGATTATAGAGGCGAGGACTCAACCCCGAGTGGCGGTCACACCTCAAGTAATAAACCCGTCAAACATTTCCCTAACATATCTTTCCCCCGAAAACGTAAAAATAGTTTAAAATGGGGCCGTGAAACTCACCTGAAACTGCGTCTGGCTCAAAAGGGTGGATAGCAAGTGGGTGGTCTCGCACCTACAAACGTCCTAGACGTATAAGTCACTATTCCTATAGTGCACGTGCCTTGGCAAGTTGTACACCCAACTCCCGACCACAAGTTGTTCCAAATCCCGTTTAATTAAGCGCGTATCCTAGGTTTTGTTGGCGTTACATTACCCTTTGTGTTACAAGTTATATATTACTCTTGTTAATATTTCCATAACTTGTATCTTATTATCATCGACTCGACTTCACTTAACATATAATTATTTTCCCATTTAAATAATTATACTTAAGATCGCATCGCTCGATATAATATATATTTCAACCCTCGACCCGACTCACTTTGCCGCACATTTGTTTTCCCATTTAAACAAATATACTAAGATCTTGTCGTTCGATTGTATATTCTTAACGTCCGATTCAACTCACCATACCGTATATTTATTTTCCCATTCAAATAAGTATACTAGGATTTCGTTGGTACGTCATACACATATATATATCTTTGTCTTCTCATCGCGGCTTTCCTTCCCACATATCTACTTTCCCATTAAGTAGATATACTAGAATTTTGCCGAGACGAGCGTACATATATATATAAATGTGTAATTTTTCTTGTTAAGTATATACGTTTGTTTTAACGTCTTATTTGTTTGTGTCATGTGTTTCTCCCACGAATAACTCTCTTAACACTTAGGAAAGTGTTTATTAGTTTTCACCCAATGTATATATATATTTTACTTCTTAAAATATATATTTTTCTTATCTTGCCGCAATGGCATTTTTCTCATGTTTCGTCCGTGTACGGTTCGTTAACGCGTCTTAGTTCGATATCTTAACTCGATTAGTTAATTTTTCCAAGTTTTTCCCAACATGTATTTTATAGAAATATTATCCATATTTCTTCCTCTTTTCACATGTTACTTGGATGGTTTAAAATACTTATGTATTTTTAACCCAACTTGTTAACTTAACTACAAAAATGTTTCCAACACTTTTATATTCCCATTTATATAAAAGTATTCATTTTTGTATAAGTCTTCCAAGTTTGTTTAATATTTTTATAAAATCTCTATTTTATAAAAATCCTTATGTTAAAACCCTTTATATTTTTATAACTTTCAAAAATATACTTTTATACAAAATACCCAAGTATTTCTACTAGTATTTACAAAAATCATCCTTAGACTTTATTACTTACATTTTTGACACCAAACTTTCCATACTTGTATTTTTGGACTAATAGTTTCTAAAATGTCCATTTTAGTCCTCTAACTTTCAAAGTTACAACTTTAGTCCCTTAACTTACAAAAGTTGCATTTTTCCACTCTAACTTCCAAAGTTAACATTTTTCACTCAAAATAGTAAACTTTGAAGATTCAACTTTTTATTGGTAAGTTATTTTTGTATCAAAACACTTATGTTAGTCTTGTATTTCATATGGAAGACTAATTATATGTGTGTTTTATGTATTTGTCCATTTTATCAAAATATCATTCATCTAAGTAAGCTAACTTAGATTTTCCATTTTCTTCATTTATGAACTTCTAACATGTTTTACCACATATTATAACTTAGATGATCATAATAAGATGACTTAAAGTTACTTTTATCATATTCAAGTTCATTCCATAATCTTAACCAAAACATCATCCTACTTAGTTTTAAATGTAAACTTTATATATTTTCAAGATCATAACTCCATCATCATCAAATCCATGATTTATTTTCATATCTTTAATCATCCATTTTACATATGTAAAATCTATTAAAGATTATGTTCAAACCTCTTTTTAAACCCTTCATGTACAACTTGCTACTAGGAACACATACATGAATATTAATAATCAAAAACAAGATTAAGAATGCTTACTACTAGCACAAGGCTAGGGAAGACAAAAACCTTGGATTTGAGAGGGGTTTAGTGTGTTCTTCCAAGTGGTTTAGCTCCAAGCTCTTGAAACACACAATAGGGGTTTGGATGATGAATTGTTTTGAGTAATTTGGAGATGTAAAAACTTGAAAGGAATGTGTATGGGGGATGGGGGAAACCTACGGCCAAGGAAGGAAGAAGAAAGAGTGTTTTGCTTTGTTATTCAATCTCCTAACACATGTTATTTATACCCTTATCACATGTAATCTTCCATGGATCTTGTGATTATTACTAAAGATTCAAGAGATTTATGGAGTACAAAAATAATCTTGGATGGATGTGAAAATAGTGGTGGCCGTGGGTGTATGTATGTATGATTAGGAGTTTTGCTTGCAAATCTTACTAAGCCTTATGATCTTCCATAATCTTTATACAAGACCCTTCTTATGCATGTGCACTCTAGTGTAATGATGGCTAGCTTTTGTCTTGGATTCTTATGGCCATGGGCCGAAAATTTGTAAAGGGGAGACAAGGTTAGAGTGCTTTTTGTACTAATGTTCACTTATACCTTTTTCTTACACACTTGTCTTATGCAAGCATGCTTTACCTAAGCTTTTAGATTATAATTATCAACACAAGTTGCATGGACACATCCTTGGCCTTTAGGCCGGCCCTTAGAGGGGTTTGGGTGGGGTCCACAACTTCAAATGTTTACCCATTGTTTGTTATGTTTAATCCCCCGTCGTTCGGGTGTCGTTCGGGTATTTTTCGGGTTTTAATCACGCGTTATCCGGACATTAAAAATACCTTTAATAACCCTTAAATATAGTCTATTTTAAGCGTTGATTGGTTATTTAGGCCTTTGCCGGGTGAAATTATGAGTTATACGCGTATCGGGTGCGGTACGCGCATTTTATTCGTTACCGGGAGATTTGTACAAGACGTTTTCATTTATGGTTTTGGAGTTCCAAAACTCATTATATTTCATGAAAATACCCTTTATTTTATATCCTGGGTGTCCGGGATCCGTTTCGTTTATTTAATTATTACCGGGTAATTGCCAACGTCCATACCGGATAGCTTATTCGCACATGATCCAATCATGCTTTATCATTAAACGTATGCATTCCTATGCACTATTTGGAAATTGCTATCTCCTAAGGCCTTGATAATTAAATCACACATAATTGCATTTAATTACGTTAATCATATATTAATTAATTTGTACGGAATTACCTTATTTTTGCCGGTTGTTACATTCTCCCCCCGTTAAGAGAATTCCGTCCCGGAATTCACTTCGAGTTCTCCGGTACAGGTGTCTTCTCGAATAGGGCGGGGTATTTTTGCTTCATCCGGTCCAGCCTTTCCCACGTGAACTCCGGTCCACGCTTGGCATTCCAGCGCACTTTGACCAACCTGATCTTGCTGCGCCTTAGTTTTTGGACCTTCCAATCAGTTACTTCGATTGGTTCTTCAACAAAATGTAACTTGTCGTCAATCTGGATTTCGTCAGCTGGAATAATGAGAGTTTCGTCGGATAGGCACTTTTTCAAGTTCGACACATGAAACGTGTCGTGTATTCCACTAAGCTCTTGAGGCAACTTGAGCTTGTATGCCACTGTGCCTACCCTGGACAAGACTTCGAACGGTCCAATATATCGTGGGTTCAACTTTCCGCGCTTCCCAAAGCGCGCGACACCTTTCCAAGGTGACACTTTCAGTAGGACCCTGTCTCCGACTTGAAACTCTAAAGGCTTTCGCCTCATATCAGCATAGCTTTTCTGGCGGTCCCGGGCCGCTTTGAGGCGTTCCTTTATCAAAAAGACCTTATCCGTGGTCTCTTGAACAATTTCGGGCCCGGTGAGTTGCTTTTCTCCAACTTCCGCCCAACATAATGGCGATCGGCACTTGCGTCCATATAGAGCTTCAAACGGTGCGGCTTGAATGCTCGTATGATAGCTGTTGTTATAAGAAAATTCTACCAATGGCAAGTGCGTATCCCAATTACCTCCGAAATCTATCGCGCATGCCCTTAACATATCCTCCAAGGTCTGGATGGTTCGTTCACTTTGGCCATCCGTTTGGGGGTGATATGCGGTGCTCATGTCGAGGCGAGTACCGAGGGCTTCATTTAAACTTTCCCAAAATCTGGAAGTGAAACGACTATCCCGATCGGAGATGATAGAAACAGGTACACCGTGTTTAGATACCACTTCCTTAATGTACAAACGGGTCAGTTTCTCCAACCTGTCCGTTTCACGAATCGGAAGGAAGTGTGCGGACTTTGTCAATCGATCTACGATTACCCAGATCATGTCATGGCCGCTTGTCGTCTTAGGTAACTTGGTAATGAAATCCATGGTGATTCGTTCCCATTTCCATTCCGGTATTTCCGGTTGTTGAAGCAAACCGGAAGGTCTCTGGTGCTCAGCCTTGACCTTTGCGCAAGTCAAACATCGCGCAACATAGGCTGCTATATCCCTTTTGAAATTCGGCCACCAATAAAGTTCCTTCAAATCGTGGAACATCTTGTCTGCACCCGGGTGAACCGAATATCTAGAACTGTGAGCTTCGGCCAATACTAGCTCACGCAATCCACCATATACTGGAACCCAAATTCTATTCATGAAATACAGTGTCTGGTCCGCTTTTGGTTCCAGTGAATCAACCATTTTTCGTAACCTTTCACCTTTGACATTCTCGGGTTTGAGGGCGTTCACTTGAGCTTCACGAATTCGTTCAGTCATATTCGTGTGGATAGTCAATCCCAAAGCTCGAACACGCAATGGTTTAACCCGTTCCTTGCGACTCAAGGCGTCGGCTACGACATTCGCCTTACCGGGATGGTACTTTATCTCACAATCGTAATCGTTTAATAATTCAACCCATCGCCGTTGTCGCATATTCAAATCCTTCTGATCGAAGATGTGTTGTAAACTCTTGTGATCAGTGAAAATCGTGCACTTGGTTCCGTACAAATAGTGCCTCCATATCTTGAGAGCGAACACCACTGCACCTAATTCCAAATCGTGTGTAGTGTAGTTCTTCTCATGGATTTTCAGTTGCCTGGAAGCATAAGCTATTACTTTTTCTCGCTGCATCAATACACAACCCAAACCTTGATGCGAGGCATCGCAGTAAACCACAAAATCTTCCGTACCATCAGGGAGTGATAGTATCGGAGCGCCACATAACTTGTCTTTTAACAATTGGAATGCTGCCTCTTGCTTTTCCGTCCACTCAAATTTCTTATCCTTTTGGGTTAGCATGGTTAAAGCTTGTGCTATTTTTGAAAAGTTCTCGATGAACCTTCTGTAATAACCCGCAAGGCCTAGAAATTGTCGTACTTCGGTAGGGGTTCGAGGGGCTTCCCAATTTTTAATTGCCTCGATCTTGGCGGAATCGACGTGTATGCCCTTCTCGTTTACCACGTGGCCTAAAAAGTGAACTTCCCGAATCCAAAAGTCACATTTCGAGAATTTAGCATAGAGCTTCTCTTTGCGTAATACTTCAAGAATTAACCGAAGGTGATTCTCGTGGTCTTCTTTCGTGCGTGAATAGATCAAAATATCGTCAATGAAGACGATGACGAATTTATCCAGGTATGGCTTACATACGCGGTTCATTAGGTCCATGAAAACCGCTGGTGCGTTGGTTAAGCCGAACGGCATTACCAAAAATTCATAGTGTCCATACCGGGTTCTGAAGGCTGTTTTTGGTACATCTTCTTCTTGTATACGCAACTGGTGATAGCCTGACCTCAAATCGATCTTGGAGTAATAGCTGGAACCTTGGAGCTGATCAAATAAATCGTCGATCCTGGGGAGAGGATAGCGATTCTTGATGGTTAGCTTGTTCAGCTCTCGATAGTCGATGCACATGCGAAATGTGCCATCCTTCTTCTTCACAAATAAGACGGGAGCTCCCCAAGGTGAGAAACTCGGTCTTATAAAACCTTTGTCCAATAATTCTTGTAGCTGGCTGGACAGTTCCTGCATCTCTGATGGAGCTAGGCGGTATGGCGATCGTGCCACAGGAGCTGCTCCTGGAACGAGATCGATGCGGAACTCGACTTGTCGAGGTGGCGGTAACCCCGGCAAATCTTCTGGAAATACATCCGGAAAATCTTTGGCTACTGGAATGTCTTCCAACTTTCGCTCGTCGGCCTTCTTGTCCACTACGTGTGCCAAGAATGCGACAAGCCCTTTTCTCAGACACTTACGAGCCTTCATGCTTGAAATAATTCTTAGTGGCGTCCCGTGTCTTTCCCCTTGAATTGAGAGAGTTTCACCGCTTGCGAGGGGAACTTGAATAACTTTATCGTTGCAAACCACAATGGCGTGATGTGCGGACAACCAATCCATGCCGACAACGATGTCAAAACTTCCCAACACAACCGGTAATAGATCAATCCCAAACTCGTGCCCACAGAGTTCTAATTTACAATCCTTTGCTACCTCTCTCGTTTCAATAGTTTTACCATTAGCCAGTTCTATAGAGTAGGGTGTATCTAGTTTGCTAGTTTTTAAACCAAGTAGTCTTTTAAACTCAATGGATACGAAGCTAAAGTCAGCACCGGTATCAAATAATACAGAGGCATAATGACCATTTAGAGGAAACGTACCAGTGACCACATTGGGGTCTTGCCGTGCATCACCGGCTCCAATCACAAATGCCCGGCCGCGGGCCTGATTGTTGATCTTGGGGCAATCTTTCTTCCAATGATCCAATGACCCGCATGCAAAGCATGGTCTAGCCCCTCCATTTCTCGGTGCTCCAGAACGGCACTCTTCAGTCTTGTGCCCTGTACGGTGGCACTTCCCACAAGTTAACCCGTTGTTTCTTCCCTGATTTCCCTGCTTGTTACCATTACCACGTCCCGTGGCGACATATCCCTTTCCCTTCTTGTTCGAGCTACCCGACGCTCGGTCCCTTTTTCCTTCATCCCTCTTTCTTTTCCCAAACCTCGGCTTGTTACCCTGATCATTAGTCACAACAGCTGAACTTGATCCCTGATTCTTGGCCTCAACACTGCTTGCCTCATAAATTTTTAACCCTGAAACTTGGCGGATTAGGGTACCCATGCGGATAGCATCTTCAGTGAGGCTTAGTGCCAGATCAATCGCCTCGCGCATGGTCGTGGGCTTGGAAGAGGTGACCATGCTGCGGATCTGTGGTGCTAATCCGAATAAGTAACGTTCTACCTTGTTCTTCTCCGGTGTAACCAGACGAGGTACCAGTCGAGCGAGATCATGAAATCTAGACGTATACCCAGTAACGTCTGCTCCTACCATGGTGAGGTTCCAGAACTCGGTCTCCAATTTCTGTACTTCGCTTGCCGGGCGGTATTCGGCAGTCATAAGTTCCTTCAGTGCCGCCCATGATAGCGAGTATGCAACATCATCTCCTAGAGACTGTACTTGGCCATTCCACCAAGTTAGGGCCTGATCTAGGAACAGGTTGGTGGAATACATGACAGACTGTCGAGGGGTACACCCGCTGATGCGGATAACTGCCTCGGTCTTTTCGAACCATTTAACCAGGCCTATGGAACCTTCAGTGCCGCTGAAGTTTATCGGCTTGCAGTCCAAGAATGTCTTGAAAGTGCAGCCGCGCTCTCCCGAGGCTGTCCCTGTAATAGTGATGTAGTATGTTAATATGGGATAGGAGTTTGTGAAATATCCTCCCATCTCTTTTTCATTTATTCTTAAACTTCTTACCAATGGGGGAGGTCTCTCGTCGCTCGCTCCCTGTCCTGTCATGGGAGTGTTCAGAGCGTGCGGCTTCATGTTCAGCGATGGCGCGAGCTATGCGCTCAGATATCATGGTCTCGAGTTCGGCCGGTGTTGCGGGCAGTCCGTCTGCTCCGCTATTGCTTCTAGTGGCTGGTGCCATTTCTCTTCAATAATAATTATCAAAGGTTAATTTGGCAAACATTTATACAATACAAAGCATAAATAACAAACCAAAGCATGAATACAATAATCAACACCATGTCATCACACAACATACCAACACATCATACAAAATAAATAGTAATCAACACAACATCACCACACAAATATACAAACCACAACATATGGAGTAAGCAATAATAATCATAGACAACAACATATTTCACCATAATAATAAGATTTTTCATTAATTTCAATAATACCAGTACAATGCTTGTTCATAATACAAAATGGAGAATACATTTCTCATACAATACATTGCTTTTGAAATAATAAAACATCATATCATACGCCGTAATACCCGTACGGCTAGGCAAAATGCAGACGAGTGTCATAACCCGTGCTGTACTACCATACTGCTGCTAATATGTACATAAGCTGGTGGGTCTTCTGTGCATCCCCGATACATCCTACTGTGGCGGTGGCGGTGGGTACTGGTACTGCGGCGCGTGCGTACTGATCGTCATACTGATCTTCATGATACGCTCGTACAAGAAATGTCGATGCGCAAAGTGCGCATCCCCTGTGATACCGCACTGAGCGTCCAGGCTCAGCAACTCCTCCGCGTAATGCGCCAAAGCATCCCGCGCATCTATCATCCTCGTCTACATCAGACGTGTCTGATGCTCCACCTGTGTTACGGTGCGCTGCACCGTATCAGCGAGAGTCTGAAAATCCCGCTCTAGAGTGATGGCAGTGGACCATGCTGGTCCAGACAAGGGTGTCGTCCTGGGTGGCTGGGATGGTCCGGGTATACCTGGGTGTGTGGATGGGAAGGGCCCGAAGGGGGCTGGTACTGGTATGTGTGGCAGTAATGGAGTGAAACCTGGTGGCCTGATGGAAAAGTGGGGTGGCATCATATAAGGGTCCCCTGCACCTAGAGGGTATGGTGCAGGTGTCATGCTGGGAATGGTGGGGATGGGTAAAGTCATGGCTACTGGGGGTGGTGGCATAGGCTCGGCTAAAGGGGTCAAGAGAGGCTCAGAGATAGTGGCCCACTCTGGGGTGGACACCACTACAGGGGGTGTGGGAGGGCTCGCAGTGGCGAATGCCTCCATGCCTGCCCTATGTAGCTCAGAGCTACGGGCGGGACTACCCTCAAGTACCAGCGCTGCTGGGGCTGGCTCCTCCTGGGGTATGGGCTCGAGTGGGGCTGGTGGGGCTACGGGGTCGGCTGGGGCGTCCTCTAGCATTGGAGCCACTGGCTCCTCCTGATCAACCGGAATCTCGGGCACCAACATGTGCTCCACCGAACCTACAGACTCGTCGTCGGAGTCGTCGGATATCCACCCGTTCCTCCCACGGGCGATAGGCAGGAGTCTCATGCCTGCAGGTACGTGAATGTGGGGTACCGGTGCTGGCTCGTGCTCGGCGTGAGCCTGTTGGCGGAATGGAGACTCTGCCGCATCCGACTGGGCTGGGTTAGGTCGCGACGGACCGGCACAGCCGTCAGGGAAGTCCCTGATGGCTCGAACGGGGTGTACGGCCAAAGGTGCGGCCGGTACAATGGGCAGTGGCGCGTCAATCACGGCCGGTGCCCAGTGGGGGTCCTCGCTGGGGTCTGACTCATCTGAGCTATCGTCGCCTGCTCCGTCGGCGGCGACGCCCATCTCTACGTCCTCATCTCCCGAGGAGAGCACTACCAACTCTGCTGGCTCTGGTGGTGGTGCTGGGATGATCTGCAAGCTACTGTCGTAGCTCGGCGCGATGCTTCCTGCGTTCGACATTCCTGGCAAAAGAACCGTACTAATATATATGAATTATTTAAATTAGACAGTTATGGCGTACTCTATAGTAACCTTCCTAACTTCTAATTTAAAGCATAACAATACCCATGGCTGGCTTGGTCGGAATCTCCTCATGCCCAATGCTTTCTTGAAAAATTACTTTAGTGTCTTTCTATATTTTTCTTTTGAAAACTTTATCTTTAGAACCAAATCCGGTTATAGTCTAGTTTTTAAAGAAAATACTCTAGTTCGCTATAACCTTGGCTCTGATACCACGTTCTGTCACACCACGTCAATGGCGGAAACACGTGGCGCGACGGTTCAAAAGCATAAAGTCAAGGTTATTGCTAAACACAAGTAATTTAAGAAAATGGGTCATTTATTATGACGTCAAATCTGTTTCGAACATTACACAAAAGTTAATTGTTTTTGAAATAAACATAGAGGTTTCTCATATATATCCCAAATGCCTTGGGAAATAAAAGTGAAACCCCGCAAAGGTTCGACGTCGCATTGGGAGATTCTCCGACCCAGCTCGCCTGATCCTTCATCATCTAGTTACCTGAAAGATATGTTTAAAAAGTTTCGTCAATATAAATATATTGGTGAGTTCACAGGTTTTCAGTTTCTAAAACTTGAATACTTGGGAATACCATGTTATGACAATATATAGGAGTTGCAAATTCCTATAAATCTACTTGAGACTATAATCAAACCAAGACGTATATAAATAAAATGCCCCGCTCCAAGTCGTTACTCGGTTTCCCACGACTTAAGTTCAGAATATTTGCACCCCAGGCATAACCTAATGCATAATCGACGCTATCGATTAGGGGTGGGCCTTGTCAGGCACCAATAGTACTATCCGAATATTCCTCCGGTTTCAATCTCCGAATAAATGATTATAGAGGCGAGGACTCAACCCCGAGTGGCGGTCACACCTCAAGTAATAAACCCGTCAAACATTTCCCTAACATATCTTTCCCCCGAAAACGTAAAAATAGTTTAAAATGGGGCCGTGAAACTCACCTGAAACTGCGTCTGGCTCAAAAGGGTGGATAGCAAGTGGGTGGTCTCGCACCTACAAACGTCCTAGACGTATAAGTCACTATTCCTATAGTGCACGTGCCTTGGCAAGTTGTACACCCAACTCCCGACCACAAGTTGTTCCAAATCCCGTTTAATTAAGCGCGTATCCTAGGTTTTGTTGGCGTTACATTACCCTTTGTGTTACAAGTTATATATTACTCTTGTTAATATTTCCATAACTTGTATCTTATTATCATCGACTCGACTTCACTTAACATATAATTATTTTCCCATTTAAATAATTATACTTAAGATCGCATCGCTCGATATAATATATATTTCAACCCTCGACCCGACTCACTTTGCCGCACATTTGTTTTCCCATTTAAACAAATATACTAAGATCTTGTCGTTCGATTGTATATTCTTAACGTCCGATTCAACTCACCATACCGTATATTTATTTTCCCATTCAAATAAGTATACTAGGATTTCGTTGGTACGTCATACACATATATATATCTTTGTCTTCTCATCGCGGCTTTCCTTCCCACATATCTACTTTCCCATTAAGTAGATATACTAGAATTTTGCCGAGACGAGCGTACATATATATATAAATGTGTAATTTTTCTTGTTAAGTATATACGTTTGTTTTAACGTCTTATTTGTTTGTGTCATGTGTTTCTCCCACGAATAACTCTCTTAACACTTAGGAAAGTGTTTATTAGTTTTCACCCAATGTATATATATATTTTACTTCTTAAAATATATATTTTTCTTATCTTGCCGCAATGGCATTTTTCTCATGTTTCGTCCGTGTACGGTTCGTTAACGCGTCTTAGTTCGATATCTTAACTCGATTAGTTAATTTTTCCAAGTTTTTCCCAACATGTATTTTATAGAAATATTATCCATATTTCTTCCTCTTTTCACATGTTACTTGGATGGTTTAAAATACTTATGTATTTTTAACCCAACTTGTTAACTTAACTACAAAAATGTTTCCAACACTTTTATATTCCCATTTATATAAAAGTATTCATTTTTGTATAAGTCTTCCAAGTTTGTTTAATATTTTTATAAAATCTCTATTTTATAAAAATCCTTATGTTAAAACCCTTTATATTTTTATAACTTTCAAAAATATACTTTTATACAAAATACCCAAGTATTTCTACTAGTATTTACAAAAATCATCCTTAGACTTTATTACTTACATTTTTGACACCAAACTTTCCATACTTGTATTTTTGGACTAATAGTTTCTAAAATGTCCATTTTAGTCCTCTAACTTTCAAAGTTACAACTTTAGTCCCTTAACTTACAAAAGTTGCATTTTTCCACTCTAACTTCCAAAGTTAACATTTTTCACTCAAAATAGTAAACTTTGAAGATTCAACTTTTTATTGGTAAGTTATTTTTGTATCAAAACACTTATGTTAGTCTTGTATTTCATATGGAAGACTAATTATATGTGTGTTTTATGTATTTGTCCATTTTATCAAAATATCATTCATCTAAGTAAGCTAACTTAGATTTTCCATTTTCTTCATTTATGAACTTCTAACATGTTTTACCACATATTATAACTTAGATGATCATAATAAGATGACTTAAAGTTACTTTTATCATATTCAAGTTCATTCCATAATCTTAACCAAAACATCATCCTACTTAGTTTTAAATGTAAACTTTATATATTTTCAAGATCATAACTCCATCATCATCAAATCCATGATTTATTTTCATATCTTTAATCATCCATTTTACATATGTAAAATCTATTAAAGATTATGTTCAAACCTCTTTTTAAACCCTTCATGTACAACTTGCTACTAGGAACACATACATGAATATTAATAATCAAAAACAAGATTAAGAATGCTTACTACTAGCACAAGGCTAGGGAAGACAAAAACCTTGGATTTGAGAGGGGTTTAGTGTGTTCTTCCAAGTGGTTTAGCTCCAAGCTCTTGAAACACACAATAGGGGTTTGGATGATGAATTGTTTTGAGTAATTTGGAGATGTAAAAACTTGAAAGGAATGTGTATGGGGGATGGGGGAAACCTACGGCCAAGGAAGGAAGAAGAAAGAGTGTTTTGCTTTGTTATTCAATCTCCTAACACATGTTATTTATACCCTTATCACATGTAATCTTCCATGGATCTTGTGATTATTACTAAAGATTCAAGAGATTTATGGAGTACAAAAATAATCTTGGATGGATGTGAAAATAGTGGTGGCCGTGGGTATGTATGATTAGGAGTTTTGCTTGCAAATCTTACTAAGCCTTATGATCTTCCATAATCTTTATACAAGACCCTTCTTATGCATGTGCACTCTAGTGTAATGATGGCTAGCTTTTGTCTTGGATTCTTATGGCCATGGGCCGAAAATTTGTAAAGGGGAGACAAGGTTAGAGTGCTTTTTGTACTAATGTTCACTTATACCTTTTTCTTACACACTTGTCTTATGCAAGCATGCTTTACCTAAGCTTTTAGATTATAATTATCAACACAAGTTGCATGGACACATCCTTGGCCTTTAGGCCGGCCCTTAGAGGGGTTTGGGTGGGGTCCACAACTTCAAATGTTTACCCATTGTTTGTTATGTTTAATCCCCCGTCGTTCGGGTGTCGTTCGGGTATTTTTCGGGTTTTAATCACGCGTTATCCGGACATTAAAAATACCTTTAATAACCCTTAAATATAGTCTATTTTAAGCGTTGATTGGTTATTTAGGCCTTTGCCGGGTGAAATTATGAGTTATACGCGTATCGGGTGCGGTACGCGCATTTTATTCGTTACCGGGAGATTTGTACAAGACGTTTTCATTTATGGTTTTGGAGTTCCAAAACTCATTATATTTCATGAAAATACCCTTTATTTTATATCCTGGGTGTCCGGGATCCGTTTCGTTTATTTAATTATTACCGGGTAATTGCCAACGTCCATACCGGATAGCTTATTCGCACATGATCCAATCATGCTTTATCATTAAACGTATGCATTCCTATGCACTATTTGGAAATTGCTATCTCCTAAGGCCTTGATAATTAAATCACACATAATTGCATTTAATTACGTTAATCATATACTAATTAATTTGTACGGAATTACCTTATTTTTGCCGGTTGTTACAGGGATGGGGGTAGTTTGCTGTTGGGGGATGGGGGTGGGGGTGGGGGTAGTCTGGGGGTAGGGGACTGAAGCAGCCCAGGGGGTAGGGGGCGACAACGTTAGTCGCTCCATTTGTTGCGGGGCCATGACATAATCCATAGCCCAGACCAATTCCTCATCCGTCCAGTCATCATCGGCAAGAGGATGAGGAGGAATGGTTGGTTGTGCAGTAGCAGCAACAGGAGGGGGAGGTAACCAATGTTGTGGAGGAGGAGGAGGAGGATAAATAGGAGGTTGTGGAGCAGTAGGAGGAGGAGATGAGGAGAATGGTAGTCTCCGGGGGCGGCCCCGTCCCCTGGGATACCGGCGAGAGTACTGCCGGATATTAGACGGGCCAGCAGCTCCTGCTTGAAAACCGTCACCCATGTTATTCATTGCTTTAGGGAAGAGGAATAGGTGTGACTGAGAATTTGGTAAGGTGTTGTATTTATAGGGTTAGAAGGGTGAAGCAGTGGGGGGGAAACTTTGAAATTCAGAGTTTCAAATTTAAAATTTCAAATTCAAACGTATGGGTGGGAAAAATTAATGTTTGTACTGTGTGGAGCAGTGGTGGGAAAATTTGAAATTCAAAGTTTCAAATTAAATATTAATTAAAATTTTATTACTTTAATATTAATTATTTTTTATTACTTTAATATTAATTATTTTTTTATTAACTTAATATTAATTATTTTTTTATTAATTTAATATATTTTTCGGTTTATATTATTATTATTATTATTATTATTATTATTATTATTATAAAAAAGAAAAAAGAAATGCCAAGTGTCACTTCCCCCCACCTCTTCCCCCCCTTCCACTCCCCACAATTATTTTTCCCCCCACAAGGGCCCCACAAGTGCCACATGGCGCTTCATCCCCCTCTTTCCCCCCACCACTCCTTATAGTCTAAATACCAATTATACCTTTTAATATAAAACTAAACAAAATGATGTGGCCACTCTATCTATCATTCATTTGGTTTTCATGGTTTCCTTAACTCACCAAGGTTTTCATTTTAGAATTCCCATATATATATATATATATATATATATATATATATATATATATATATATAAGGTAAGGATAATGTGAAAACCCACTCTTATAGTGAAAACTCTGGAAACTCTGACTTTCAAATTTTTTTTAATTTTGAAAAAATTAGGGCATGTAATATACATGATTTTAAGCATTTTGGGCCAAAAAAATCAAAAAAGCGCCAAGCACTTTTTTTAAAAAAAAATAAATAAATTTTTGACTAACACATGTTAAGCCAAACTAACACGTGTTACCCATTTTTTACCCGAAGACGGTTTTTATTTTTTTTTTTTAAAAAACAGCTCGGCGTTGTATGTTACATACCCTAAAATTTTCATAGAAAAAAAAGTCGGGAAGTTAGAGTTTGATAGAGTTTCCAAGGTTTTCACTATAACAAGGGTTTCCAATATAACCTTATACTATATATATATATATATATATATATATATATATATATAAGAAATGTTGGGTTATTCTACAAAGGCTACAAAAAATGAGAGGGTGAGAAGGATACAAAAAACACAATAAATAATGAAATATGACACAATGAGCTACAAAATATAACACAGTGCCGAAAAATATAACACAATGTTGAACAAAAAAGACACAATGAATTGAAAAAATGACACAATGATGAAAATAAGAAAAAAACACAATGGTACATAAAAGACACAATAATATAGCGCACATTCTAAAAACTACAAGCTAAAACCCCAAAAAACGAAGACCTAAACACTAACGTCGTAGGGTTCGATAAGAGGATTCCAATGCCGCTTGAATGAGTTCAATCGAAATCCGCTTGATACCCTTTCTACGACTTCCTATTTTTCTTTCACTGTGTATTTGATCTAACCCTATAAAAGAATAGGGGTGGGACACATGGCACCATGTCTTAGCCTTCACACCTCTTGATTTCCCTTCATAAAAATTTTTAATTATATTTTAAATAAAGATAATTATTAATTATTATTTTAATATTTTAAATATGTTAATTAATATTTTTATATTTTATCTTTTCCTTATTTTTCACTCACGATTTTTAAACGTTAGTAACTTTTATATACGACATTTTTTTATAAAAAAAAATTACACCAAATTAATGAGCGTTTTATTATTTTTCTAACAAGAACCACAGTACTATAAAAACAAATTTTTAGTGGGGTTATTTTCATACAGAGAAAAAAAGTAATTCATTAATCATGTCTAGGGAAGTCAATAATCATGGTATGATAGTATATATGATTTTAAACTTGTCATTACATATAAAAATCCGTTAAATACATATTTATTCACAGATGTAGTCATTTTTTTTTGTAAGAATCTATTTATATCTATTAATATATATAAAAGAAAATGGTTTTGCTGACGTGGCGTCCAATGGAGGCCTCAACCTCCACTTTTTTGTGCCAAAGTGGCTTAATAATAGATCTTTTTTGAGGTTTTTGGAGTGTTTCCTTTTTTAACCAAAAAAAAAAAAAAAAAAAAACACACGGGAAAAACGAAAACCTTCAAACCCTAAAGTTATCTCCGCCTCTTCTCATTATCTCACCATCTCTTTCTCAGCTCTCAATCATTCATCTCCTTATCCTTTACTCTCTGCCAATCTCCAGATCTTCAAAGTAAGTTCTCAATCTCATTACTCTCTCAATTTCACAAAAACCCTACCAATATCTCCTTCGTTATCATCTAACAAACATACAGATCTATAGAGAGAGAGAAGGAAGAGATGGAGTACCCGGCCACCGTAATCGGCGGAGCTCCAGTGGCCGGCCTTTAGTTCCTCGGAACGTGCACCATCCAACCCACACACCCTCATCAGATCTAGAAAGAGAGGAGAGAGAGAGAGAGAGAGAGAGAGAGAAAGACGCAAGAGAACGAGAAAGAGAGAGAGAGAAAGAGACACGGGCAGGAGAGAGGTTGAGACAGAGATGGAGAACAGGAGGGCCGAGGATAGGGTTCTGTATATCAGTTGATGATGTGGTCTTAGGGTTCTGATTAGAGGCTCAACATACTCGACGGTGGAGTTCGGTGGTAGCGGCGGTAGTAATCTAGGGTTCCGATTAAGGCTATGAACAGGTATGAACCAAAGATCCTTGATTCTCTATAGAAGTTTAGTTATTTCTATTAAGATGATTATTGATGATGTTGATGATAATCTGTGATGATTGAAGGATGATAGTGGGAGTCCGATTAGGGAGGAGGTTGGATTGTGGTGGTCGGTGTAATGATGAATGACAGTGACGGCGTCGGTGATGCTGTCCGCTGTTGCTGCAGCCCGATTCCAGCAGGGATGAAGTCTGATGAAGTTGTTTTGAATAATTATCAGGGGTCAAAGGTAAAATAATCGCTCAGACATTCAGGCAAATAATCGCTCAAGCAGAAGCAATGGCTCGCGCAGACATGCTTAGGTTCCGGCCAGAGGTAAGTATAGTTTTTCAGAATTCAGTTTAGCATGATTCATATATAGAGTAATTAAAAACCGTGAGATTCAAAACAATTAGTTTCGGTCAATTTGATGATACTAAGTAATTACAAGAACTGACGTAACAGTAATCAGTTTAAATGCCATCCTAACTCACCTTGATTAATTACCAAAATGTTACTCTCACTGTTTTGCAATTGTATTATATATATTTCAATCAGTTGGTTTTCTTATTTGAAGGAGATTGTTCATCACATCCTCTTTGTTCGTCTTCATCTCCATCACATACGCAGGTTTCATCGTTTGTATTTAAATATGGACTATATTTGACTTAGTTTGTCATTTATGTTTGTATTTATTGAACCTGAATGTTTCAGTATACATATGTATATTTTTAAGTGATGGATTGTAAATTTGTAATTTATAGTTATTAGAAGTTTACACGGTTAAATTTTGCTAATTTATGATCATTCTTCTTCCTAAATTGACATTTGTGAACTCAAAAGTTTTAACTAACTCATGGAATGTTAAATTTGTACTTACTTTCACGTGGTTGTAGTCTGTATAACAGGATTTAATTAATAATCAGTAGCTCGATTAAACCCTTGATCAACGGAGTCATCTTATTCAGGTAAACCATCAAAACATAACAACAGTTTACACCATTCTTTTACTCATTGGTTGTATCGCCTTCAGTTGTGCAGTGACTGGTTTTTGATCGCATAGATGGAGTTTAAATCGCGTGATTATAGAGCTGAGGAAGCAGCCTATTCACCCCCTCGTGTTTCCGCATCTTCACGTCCTCTTTTTTCGTACGTTCTTCATATCCTTATTTGCAAGTTTCGTCCGACTAATTCTTTTATTTTTTTGTTTGCTTTCACTTAGAGACGGATTTCTGGATCCGCAAATGCCATTTCACTGATGTCCTTCTTGATGAAATAGAAAAAGCCCATCCCGATATCTTCAACATTATTCTTCAGATTTTTGAAGATGGCCACCTCACCGATTCTCACGTATCTACATCTGGCATAGCTAAAAAAAACACAACTAAGAAGTTAATTTTCAATAATAACCTTTTGTTGTCATGCAGGGTCGTAGAGTATCGTTTAAGAATGCATTAGTGGTGATGACATCTATGCCTGATGATGATGATGAGTCCGCATCTTCTTATGCTGGATTGAAGTCGACTTGGACGAACACAAAAACCTCAAAAATCCCAAAAAAAACACTGTCAATCAGATCTTTTAAAGGTAATAATAATTCCAGTTTTTATATTAATTATTAGTTTTTGAATTGTTTTTGTTTGGATTTTGATGTTCTGTATGGTTCAATTTGATGTTAATTAGTTACACGAATGTTAATTTTGATTAGTAGAGAGAAAAGGGGGCAGTGACTCTCGGTCTCCACCGTCACACCTCCACCATGGTTAGGATCTCCGCTTATCCTTCTTAATGATTTCGTCTCTAAGACTTGGACAACATTCATCTAAAAAACCCTCCTCAGTTTATATGCAGGTATAATCGGCTGGTGGTGTTTATCTACATCTCAATGTGATATTGATGATTGATAATTATTGATGTTGTGAATGGATACAATAGTTCAATCACCATTTATTTATTTTAAATTCGTCGTCTATATTGTCCCACATACCTTTTATTATATTTACACGGCTGTTGTTTTGTTTATAAGGGAGAATTGGTACTGCAGAATATTGATAGTGATGACAAGAAACTTGAATAACGCAAAAATTGCAGTGGATGCTTTGTCCATATGGTAACCCCCTCTATTATTCAAGGCCGGATATTATCTTCTGTTCAACTTTTGTTTATCAAAATTCAAAGATAAATAGAACAACATGATATTCATCTATTCTTTTCAGAAAATAAATAAAGAGTTTGCCAAAAAGGTGTCGTTATATATTTCTCCAGTTGATTCAAGGTATTATGTAAGCTTCTATTTCTATTTCTATGGTTTTGAGTCAAAATAAGATGTATGGTTCCATCTTCAATAGCCTGTGTTTCTTCTCTTCCAGATCACCGTCGTCTTTCATTCAATCCTTATTTCAATTAAAGAATCACTCAGGTTTTGTTTTGATGTTTTTTTATCTTACGTTTCATTAATAATATATTTAGTTTCATTTATTTGGATTGAGGTATATCATTTCTGTTATTATATCATCAGTTAATAGGCTGCTTTGACCAGCGACTATACTGCATCAATCAATTGTGTAGCTTGGAGCCCTGATGGAGCCTCTTTGGTACATTATTAACTCTTTTTTTTTCCATTATTCTTTTGTCAGTAAGGTCCTAATTAATGATCATGAACTTTGATACATGGGTTGCATACTCAAAGTGCGTTGTGTAGATATACTCATACCATGGCGGTGATGATCTCTGAAACCACTTGGAGGTTTTTTTACTAATTTTTTTCCTTTTACATGGTTGTCATTATTATGTAAATATTAAATGTATTTATTATATTCCATATTCTATATAGATTGATGCTCATGTCTGCAGTGTCAATGATCTCGCCTTTTCTTACCTAAACAAACAACTTTGCATTCTGACTTGTGGAGAAGACAGATCAATAAAAGTTTGGGATGCAGCAACAGATGCCAAACAGTACACATTTGAGGCTCATGAAGCACATGTTTATTTTGTATGTCCACATTTTAAAGAAAACTTTCAGGTATTAGTTATAATCTACGTCTTTAAATGTAATTTTTTTTCCTATAGTTACATGACTTTTTTCTAACATGTATATTATTGATATGTATTCTTCCTTTACCAGCTTATTATTGATATGTATTTGTCCTATAGTTATAACCGCTATGTTTCTGTTGGGACCAAATTCGGGTGTCGAGGACGAGTCGGGGACGGAGGAGGAGAAGGCAGAGTTTATAAAAGAGTTGGGGAGTTTTTATAAAGAGAGGGGATCAGAGTTTAAGCCTCCTAGGTTTTATGGAGAAACATTGAATTTACTTAAGTGAGTTTGTTTATAATAATCTTTAATTATATTTTATTATTATTATTATGATTATTATTTTATCATTTGATTTGGTTTAATGTATATGTCACAGTGATTAGGAATGGTGGCTTTGAATAGGTTTAGTTATACTGTTTTTGAATGATACCTGTTTATCACATTAGTATTAGGAATGGTGGCTATGAACAACTTTCTTTAACATTAAAATAGATATTTCTCCCAACCGATAACGGATATGATAGGTGTTAATATTAGAATTATACATTCTTTTAGGTTAGGTATCAATATTAGTATTGTGAGACTTGGTACATAGATGTGATAAGTTTTTTAATGGTTACAACATCCAACTTAAGTGATTTTTTAGTTGATTAGGTTAAGAATTATAAGAGTCATTAGAATGTGAGAGATTAGAGATATGTGATGACTTTTTGACTTTAAAGAGAGATTAGAGAGATGTGATGAGTTTTTGAATAGTTACAACTTACATAAGTGATTGTTTAGATGATTACTGATTAGGTTTTATGTTAGGGAATATGGGTTATTACTGATTAGAATACTATGAACATGCAGTGATTGAGAGTTTTTGTAGTTAGTTAACTTGAGGCATTTACAATACATTATCACGTCATATTAGATTTTTCAACCCCGGGACGCTCCCGGGTAGTCAGCTAGTATATATATATATATATATATATATATATATATATATATATATATATTGATATGCACAAGTAGAATCAGAAGTAGGTTTTATGAGTTATCGAGTGTTGGTTTTTTAAAAAAGAAATTTTTTGAAAAAAATGAATAATTCCTTTTACAGTTTGTCACTTCATATTAGATTTGTCTATCCTGGGCAGCACCCGAGAGATAATCTATCTATCTATACATATAATAAACCAAAGCCATTTTAATGACATGACACTCAAAGAGGGTATTCTCTTCATTGAGTGTGCCATGTGTCATCCCATGTGGCAAGGGTTTTTTTTATAGGAAAATAATAATTTAAAATTAAAAAACAAAATTAGATTTTTATCTCTAATGTTTTCTCACAAAACTTTTAAACGTTAATATCTTTTATATACGAGATTTTTTAAAGAAAAAAATTACACCAAATTAACGAGCGTTTTATTATCTTTCCAACGGGTACCATAGTGCTATATAAAAAACGGATAAAAAACGACTATTTTTTGTGTGGTTTTGTTCATACAGGAAAAAAACACAAACTGTTTAGGTTATGTATAGGCAAGTCATTAGTTATGTTCAAATCAGTAAATATGAATTTTATTTACAACATGTGTTAGCATTGGAGTTGTACATTGTTTTAGGTTAGGTTTTAATATTAGAGTTATACATTGTTTAAGGTTATGCCCTAACATTGAAGATGCATTGTTAATTGTTTTAGGCTAAGTGCTACCCGAAACTTTCCTGCATCTGTAAAACGCATCAGTCTATTTCAGGTGTAAAATTGATATTTCAAATTAGATTTCTCAACTCAGGACGCTTCCGGGATATAATCTAGTATTGTATAAATATAAATAAGGGGAAAGATCCGGTACAAATAGCTTTTTTGGTAAGAACTGTGAGAATCAAAGGAGGGTATTTTTTTTTATTTTTTTTTTTCAAATTTTTCCCCCCATATTGTTAAACATGTATTATAGTATTGAAAACTAAAAAAAAATAAAAAAAAAATAAATTTGGTGTAGAGTAATTACGTGTAGAGTAATTACATAATTACTCTAGTGTAAACTAATGTATTTAACTTAATGACGTAATTACACTAAAAAAAAAATTTTTTTTTAATTTTTTTTTTGCATTATTCATCTAGAAAGAATGTTTAAGCACATGGGGAAAAAAAATTCTAAAAAAAAAATAAATTTTTTTTACCCCCTTTGATTCTCACAGTTCTTACAAAAAAACTATATGTATTTGATCTTTACTCATATAAATATAAATAATGAAAAAAAAAAAGGCGTTGGAAGTAATTGAAATATGAGTTGGTGAAATGTAATTGGTCGAATGACGAAGCAAAACACGCTGTGGTTTCCTTTTCCTTTTCCTTGGTGTGGTGTAGAATCATAATAAACCCTAATTCAGTTGTGGTTTCATGGAAACTTCCGCCCTCTTTCATTCCATCTCCATCTCCTCCTAATAATAAATAACCAATCCAAACCAATCTTGTCCTCTAAAATATCATAGAATAGAATAGAATTTGATCATCATATCCTATGGAGGAAGATTGGGACACCCTCTTTGATTTCGATCTTACTTTCCCCGATAATAATAATATTATCGTTCCTCCACCAAATCATCATGCTGTTGTCAACAACAATAACAATAATCAGTCTCCTCCGATGTCCGTTGACGACATCGAGCACTTGCTCTTCAACGACGACGATCTTCTACCTACCGATGATGCCTTTCTTGATAATATTCTGCTCGATTCTCCTTTATTAGAAGAGGATGACGACGAGGAGGTTGAAAAATCCGGTGAAGTTGTCGATCTTTCCGATTCCTCACACAATCACAACAATCAACAACCTCTCCTCGAAGAAAAAGATAATGATCCCCTCTCCAAGAAGCGGAAAAGGTATTCTAATTCAATTACTACTTGATATATATATATATATATATATTTATTTGAAGAATGAAATTGTGGTTGTTAGGCAACTGAGGAACAGAGATGCAGCTCTAAGATCAAGAGAGAGGAAAAAGATGCATGTGAAAGATCTAGAGTTGAAGAGCAGGTACTACGAAGGGGAATGCAAGAGACTCGGCTCATTACTCCAGTGGTATATGGCCGAGAATCAAGCCTTGCGCTATTCCTTACATACTACTAGTAATGCTTCCATGACCAAGCAGGAGTCTGCCGTGCTCTTCTTGGGTATCTTATCTTTTCTCTTCTGTTTTCAATGCCTGCACTAATAAATGGTAGCTTAATGAATTCGTGTTTGTTGCAGAATCCCTGCTGTTGGGTTCCCTGCTTTGGTTAATGGGAATAATGGCTGCCCTTCCCAGCCTTGTGCTACTACTAGTATCAAACCAGGCTCAAAGTCATCTGGTAACCGCGGTAGAAGGAAAACCTCTACCAAGTCTGCCTCTAAGGAAGGAGGAAACAAGTAACATCCTTTCCCTTGGTAAGCGATTTAAAGCCTCTCGCTCAAGGATGAGGAGGCCTTTTCTTCAGTTTGTAACCACCATCCTACCTGTTTTTTGATTTTTTTTTCTTTTCGGGTGATAGTTGTCGTCCCTTTTATTTAGCCTGTCTGGATCATAAGATAGTATGAGACTATGTTTTTATACTTTTATGTGGTTAATCTTATCTTCTTTGTGGATGGCTTTGTTGGTTATGTTCTATATAGTTCGACTTTATTTTTCGGCTGATTTTAAGCAGTGGCCTTCTGAAGGTTGCATGAATGGGTAAGTGGCTGTAGTTAGTTTATATGATTTATATATGATATGAACTTTTGAACTATGATTCTATAGATTTGTTATGCAATATAATGATGTAAATACATAAAAAGAATCACAACAATGGCCAAGTACGAAACTATATACTTGAGGGTTGTGGGTGGGGGTATACGAGTGAATCATTCCCGGTTGCATCAACCCAACGTCACCTCTGTCCAATTCTTTCTAGCTCTTTGATAACAACCATAGGAGCTTTTAACTGAGAAAGATAGTAGTCTGGAATTGACCTTTAGGCATGATGCTACTTGAATTGAAAGCAACTCAGTAATCTAGTCAAATTCATGAAGTTGATATAAGACGCCCAAAAATATTGTACCATTTGCATCATACAAAAGGTGTGAGACAGGGGGCCCAAAACAAGCCGTCTGTGATATCACGTTGACATTGTTGGATTGCTGTTTACCATGATCGAAGTTGTGACGGACATTACAGCCTTGAATCCCAAGTCTCCATTTATCTGGTTGTCAGTGAGTTTACTTGAACAGATTTCGTTAACAACCAAAGATCCATTATATTTTTTCCACTTGAACTCACTGACAACCAAATCAATAATCTTTTTAATTTGATTCCCTTAAACCTTTGATTCTTTAAAATTACCTTAAATTAAATATGCATCTGCTGAGGCTGAGTGGTCTATGATCCGATCAATTCAAAGTGATGAACGAACTGTTGTATCCCCTGCTGAGTGTGTGTAGAATGAAAATGAGCCGTAACAGAAAATAGACCAGCCTCTTTTAAACTCAAAAATGATTTCATAAGCGTCCTTTATTTTATTCTTTACCGAAAGGACTTATTAAAGACAAGGGGCTGTTTGGTTGATTAAGTGCTGAATCATTAATATGGTCTAAATGGTTAAGAAGCTCTTAATGGTTAAGAGCTGAATCATTCAGCATCTCTTATTAGCTTAATGGTTCAGCACTTAATCATTCTATTCAGATGCTGAAACAAACAGTCTGAATGCTGAATAATTTAGACCTGAATGGTTAAGAGGCTGATTAAGAGGCTACCAAACAGCCCCTTAGCAGTCTCTTGTTGAAGAACTTTGACCCCAACTGGTTCTTCAATTCAAAATTGGATTTAAAATAACCCTTGGTCTCATCTTTTATCCTTCGACCAAACACCATTAATAAATAATCCATTCATCCGCTAGAAATTTTACTATGCTATATTTTTCGACAAACAACTAACCCATAAAGTCATTATTTTTCCGACAGGATAGCGACACGTGTTTTTCATCAATTGCAAACAATAAAAACGAATACCGGTACTTGTTTCGATTGAAATGGTTGTGGTTTGACATGATTATAAGGAAGGTTTGAAATTCCAAACCACTAAACTATTGTAGATGCTCGAAGGCCTTCTTTAACTTTCCCATCAGTCAGGCGTTAGCCCATTACTAGGTTGAAAAGTGAAAACTTAGTAATCGTTATAAACAATAAAAAGGAGATATAAGAAAATAAAATCTCTTATGATACGTGGAAAGAAAGATACCCAGGCCATAATTAAGGAACCAAATATTTGATAAAAAAAAAAATAAAAAATTATTGGATACGGTGGGTGCATGGAGCATAATGTATTATTTTTAGTAAATATAAATAATTCTGAAATAAAAATAAAAGATTGAAGAAAAGTAATGTCCGCCCCCTCCCCTTGAGTGTCTGTCTCTATATATTGACGTTGAAATCAAATATAAACAGAAACCAAAACATATAATAATACCATTACATTACATTACCAAGAGAGAGATAGAGAGACAGATAAATGGAGTCAGACTACGGAGTTCCCAGAGACCTTTCTGCTCTTCAAAAGGATCACTCCTTTTACCAGCCCCACCCACACCTGCCCCCTTGCCTTCAGGTTTTTTTTCATTTGCTTCTTTCACTTTTTCATATTATTATTATTATATGAATATGATTCATTGTTTTCAAGCCAAGGGACTTTCTTATACTGGAATACGGGTCAACTTTATGGCTCTAGATTTTGTTTGTCTTCAAACAGAGTTTATATATGTGTACTCGGCTTCCTGATACTGTAATGCACTTACTTGCCTTATTCATTGTGTGTGTTGTGCCTGATTGTTTTTGAAATGTATCGTATTAAATTCAATTAGCAGCAGCCTAAACACTGTGCTTGACAGTTGATATGTGAATAAATAGACTAGAACATAGGTACGCATTATGAACCATTGTTTATGAGATTCTGCTCAGGGAACTACTGTTCGAGTAGAATTTGGTGATGCAACCACTGTGGCAGATTTCGCTGGCGCCCATGCTATCAGTCACTCATTCCCTCACACGTACGGTCAGCGTTTGGTTCATTTTCTTAGGGAAACAGCCAAAGTCCACGATGCTCAGATCATTAGCGACCATCCTGCAATGAGGTATGACTTCACCTTTTCCATTTCTTTTATTTTTGCAATATATAGTGCAACTTAATTTTAGAATGACCGTTTTTATGGTGTTATGCCTTGACGGGTTCTCTTGCAATTTTTTTTTTGTTTACTTATTTTAGTTACTTAGGCAGATTGCTCGATATCAATCTCTTTAGGAACATGACTTGTATAAAATCTTGATGCATGTTAGATCTTTGTTGGCGTAGGACCAGGGGTCATTTTTTTTAGAGATAAGCTCATATCTTACAAATTTTCATTTCAGGGTTGGTCTGGTATTCTGTGGTAGACAGTCCCCTGGAGGCCACAATGTTGTTTGGGGTCTTCATGAAGCACTCAAAATTCACAACCCTAAAAGTACTTTGCTTGGTTTTCTAGGTAATTATCTTACACCACCATGTTTTTTATTTTCCTTACTACTAAATTGCTGCAAATACTCAAATGTATCGCATATTATCTTTGGTTGTCCTCTCGACACTTCAAATTTCATGTTCAATGCTGCTGGAAACTATTGCTATCCTGTGCACTAGCCAATGGACAAAGATATTTCCCTTTATTTCTCCTTTTCTTTTAACATGATACATTCTTAGAAAGTATGTCTTATGCATGTGACCAGGTGGTTCTAAAGGTTTATTTGCTCAGAGAACTCTCGAGATCACAGATAATATACTATCAACCTACAAAAATCAAGGTATTTCTAATTAAAGGAAATTGGTGTTTGGGGGTTTCTTTACTAAACTGTAGTTAGTAAACTATGACTGTTTTAATTATTTGAAGGCGGCTATGATCTATTGGGACGGACAAAGGATCAAATAAGAACAAAAGAACAAGTCAACGCGGCCATGGCTGCATGCAACGCTTTGAAGTTAGATGGCCTTGTCATCGTTGGAGGGGTAACATCAAACACTGATGCTGCTTAACTCGCTGAGACTTTTGCTGAAGCAAAATGCCCTACTAAGGTAGTGAGCTGCGTCTAGTCTGTTATACATTTCTGACTCATCTATACTATATTAATAAGCATATATGAAGGGCAGAAATGGTCATTTGTCATATTTTAAGAGTTGTACAACTCATAAAACATGATATACAACTCCTTAAAGCATAATATGGTAGATTTGTTGAAAACCCTTAAAGCATACATGAATTGGACCCTGCATCTCATTGGTTGAGTGAGCCACCACACGGATCACTCATCAACAAATCACAACCACTCGAAACCACATCATCCAATGGCTGATACAAGCCATGTCATCAATTCAAACCCTCACATACCAATCTCAACAAAAACTCTACCCTAAACACTCATCACCTTTCATTGTCCCCGTCACTTTCTTTAAAGAAACCCTAAACACAAACTCAGATCTATCTCTGTAATCCCATGGGAAGCCACCGTCCTCATAAACCCCTAACCCTAACCCAAACCTAAACCCTACCATTACATCATCACCATCTCTCTAACAAAGAGTGGCCAACAATCAACGTACCATTAGGAGTATCAGAGCAGGAGCCCGTAAGTTCTTCTACTTCGTCTTTTAAGTTCCTTTGCCTTTCAATCCGGTTGAAGCTATTGTACACATATGCGCAGTGGGTCTGCAGTTTTTTGATATTGTTTGGGTTTATTATATGAGTTGATTATAATCTAATGCTAGAAATCTTATATGGTGGCTTTATTTTTGAAAACCCAGAACCTTGAATCTGTTTGATTAGATTATGAAGTCAAATCTCAGACTAAGAGTTTGTTGTGGCTTAAAATTTGGGCTCTTTCAAAAATTTTATTTTGACTTTAATTTATGTTTTTATTTATGATGTGAAGTTTTAGGATTAATTGGACTATTCACTTGATTCAGTGATTAATTAATTGATGATTTCTTAGGTTTTCTTAATTTTGTGGAAATATTTTGAAATCGTTATCAGTGAAGGAAAACTGAAATCAAATTACGAAGAACACAACTTCAAGAAAGATATGAACCACCCTTCATCTTTTTATGAAATTTGCTCTTTTTTGCAAACCATCCTTTTCATAAGTCTTGTTTTTTTTTTTTTTTCCGTCAGATCTATTCTACTATGAAGATGGTTTGAAAGAAGAAGCTAGGTTGCAGGGGGTTAACCATTTTTATAGTCAACGTAACGTCAAATTTAGGGTTTCTATGGGATTGTCTCCAATATCTGACCAGGTTGGAATTTCAGGTTTGATTGTGGGCGATTCTATCTGTGATGCTGTTAGGTTAGAGGTAATGGCTGAGGTAAGTGTGAATTACTAAAGTTATCGGGATTTTTAAATGTTTTATATTTGTGTAGATGTTTGCTGGACTTTAATTTACATTTCAAAGCTTTCGAGTATTATATCAAATTAGGATATTAATGTGTTTTTATTTTATCTACATTGCTAAAATTTGAAACTTATGTATAAGATTATTTACTAAGGAGGTTGGCGTCCCTTGATGCATTAAAATTGCAGATGGAGGTACAGAAGCAACTTCATGAAAAGCTTGAGGTGTGTCAAATGGCTCTGAGTTTTCGTTCCGGTTTGTTTTTCACCATGCATCTATTTTGGTTAAAGGAGACACAATGGGCAGGTTGGGATGTTGGGTAACAGGTAAACACAATTTTGGATTGCAATAGTTCTTCACCACAAGATAAAATTGGTTGGGTTGACCCACAAGCAGTTCATTTGTCCGTTTCTGTTTCAAATTAAATAGATACTGAATTATTATGATATTGATTTATTTATTCAAAACAAAAATGTTTAGGGAGATCTAATCCTTAAATATACATTTTGGGTCAACTTCAACCTGCTTGATTTTTTTTTTATTTTAGTTAAATTTTATGATTAGCCATCTTTGATCTGTTTGAAATAAATCATAACCCAAAATTAAGTAAACATATTATGTTTGGTCTAAACAAGTTTTGGTAAATACAGGTTGACGTGCTTAATTTTTTTTATTAATATATGGGTCATTTTTCATGTTTGGTAGTGGATAAATAGTGCCACCAAAAATCCGTTTGCAAGTAAAAGGAAAATCAGAATATAAAGTTGGATTATATGTTCAACCGGTTACAACAAGTTTGGAACCCGACAACCCGTTTACATAACCAACCCACTTATAACGCACCGACTTGTTTGACAGGTTTATTACCTGAGTACGTGGGCTGTGCATGTGCGGGTTCAGGTACAGTACATTTTAAACGATTAGCTAAACAAGTTGTGTTTGTGTTATAGGAAGTATCAATATAAAGTTGTTATTTATCGGATTGCTATTATTTAATTTCAGGTGAATTAGTGATCAGCCTATCATGGGTTTTCTATGATATGGATTAGTCATGTTAAATGGAGAGTTTCAGAAGTAGATGAAAATGTAATCAAGGCCTATCTTGATTGTAGCAATGTGTGATTACTATTGGAATCAAATACATGATTGAATATTTCACAAATGTAACAACTTTAATAATTGACTCTTGTATTTGGCGCATTTAGAAGATTAAATATTTTGAGTATTATTCACTTTCGTTTTTGGACGTTTATTAATAATTGGCAAGTTTGAGTGTCCATTGTGGAGTTCTCGGGGTTGCGCACAACATACTACAATAAGATGTTCTTGGAGTAAACCCACGGTCTCAAAAGCTGCTGAGATTTTGGTTTAAAAAAGCTGCCTTAGGCGTTGGACGATTTTAGAGTAACACTTTTTTGGGGTAGATACGCTGTGAGGTGGGCTTTAGGCGCTTGGGTCTTGAGGCGGCACTTGAGTCAAAATCAGGTTTACTTTCAAATAAAAAAGAACATGACATATATAGTGGTTAAGAACCAAAGTTGGTGATTAAAAATCTTAACAATGTTATGTTTACGCATTTTGGTGTTCCATCTGGAATAGAAGTTGCATTTTTCATTGTACATGGACTGTAATAAAGCTGAGAAATAAAGTCGTATATGGCTGTAAAAAACACCAAAACTGGTCTGGAATTTTCATTGTACAAGGGCTATCATATAGTTGAGAAATACAGCAGTTCGTTGCTTTGGAAAATATCCGTACAGGGCTGGAATTTTTGTTGTATAGAGGCTATTATACGGCTGAGAATTACAACCGTATATATGTTTTATATAATTATTTCCGGGTTTGTGTTCTATATTGAGAGTATCACAACAAATCAATCCACGTCCAAAATGGAGCTAAGATTAATGAGATATCGAAGTTCAAAAGTTGTAGAATTAATTGAATACTCTATTCTTGAATGGTCACTAACCGTCAGATTTGATCTTGTTTCATAACTGTTACTTTTGTAGAATTAAATTATCATTATGTTTTGAATACGAATTCACAAATTCAAAAAAGTGTTGAAAAATGTGTTTACACGAAAATAGTTATTTATGTAGCTATGAACCACACATACAAGATAATGGCTTCTTTGACACTCGGGACTTTTTTTATCATTAGGTTGTTTGGAAGTAGTGAGTCTGACATGGGTCTTCTTCATACTGAGTAGTCAAACTTGCTACTTTATTATTATTTTTTTTCTAAATCATCACTATTTTGGTGATATCAAACCCACCAGTAAGCAACCTCATGGATGTTAGACTGTCCGTTGTGATCCGCGAGCAGCCTGCTGCGAACCACAAATCAATCCACGTGGATCGCGTGAACCACAACATACCTGAGTGAACACTGCCGCGAGCGAGCTGAGGCGACCCAGCTCGCGTGTGATAGCTAGGAGAATTTGAATGCTGGGCGATTTTGTTTTTTTTTTTTTTTTTTTTTTTGTTTCTTTGTTTGTGTATTTGGTATTTGATGAAGATGATGAAGAATGATGAAGAATGATGAAGAATGAAGAGCGAGTTGTAGAGAGAGGGGAAGAAGATGAAGTGATTTTGTTTTTTTTTTTTTTTTTTTTTTTTTGAAAGATATTTTGTTTTTTTTGTTTAGTTTGCTTGTTTCTGCATTATGTTTTTTTTACACAATTTTATTATTATTATTATTATTATTATTATTATTAATCTTTTTATTATTATTTATTTATGTTTGTTAATGTTTTATATTTTGTTTATTAATGTTTAAAATAATAAAGTTTAAAAAATAATAATGTATAAAAAAATTGATAAAGCTATAACTCACATTTAGCCACAACAGCATCAAGTGAGCGACCAGCAGGTTTATCAAGCTGCCAACTAGGCGCTGACATGACACAATATGAGAGGATAGAGTCATGGCTCACCTCTAGCCACAACGGATAGTCTTATGTAGTTCATGAACGACTATGTTTCTCAAAAAAAAAAAAAAAAAAATCATTAAGTCAAGCAACCTGATTTGTATTTTCTTTCAATAATATTTTTGGTCAAGCTCTCAACGTGGGATTAATAATCCTAATAGTTTTAAATCAAAATGAACAACAATAAACAATATAATAACTAAAAGTTGATGACATTCATTATTTTCTTTCAATACACCCACTCCTTTTATAAAGCAAAAGTCAATAAAGCGAGATCAATAAAATTAACCGTTTTAAATCAAAATAAACAACAATAAAACAATAACGATAATAATAACTAAAATACCTTCATCAATATTTAACATTTAATCGACATAAATCAATTATTTCATGATTCTAACACTTTAATGAACATGCACTACCGATGTTTTTATTCCGATGAAATATTTAAAAAAATATTAACTTCACGGTCTAATGGCTTTTTTTTTAAAGTATAACTTCACTAAATTAAACCATATCTCCAAGGAGGAAATAGCAAGACTACCATATACACAAAATTACATCAAATAAAATTTACACTAACCCATCCAATCAACCGTATTCGACTCAACCCTATTTCTATACCACAGAAAACCCAACGCCTTCACATTCGACACAATCTTTGCAACATTTAATTTCTTGTTAGAGAAAACCCTCTTGTTCCTTTCCTTCCAAATTCTCCAACATGTCATAATCACTATCTCCTAGAAGACTTTATTCTTAACCGAGGAGCTACCAAAAAAATATTGTGAAGCTCAAGAATTTCCTAGCCGAAAACACAAAAACAAGGGGAGTACCACACCATTTCGATATGCCCTGCCACGGTCTAGCTGCGAGATTGCATGCAAGAAAATATGGTCCGTTGTCTCTTCAAGGTCCAATGGTTAACCCACTTTGCAAGCATGTAATTTACAATTATTGATAGTAATAGTACAGAAGACTTAACAACTGCCACTAAAAAAAGAAAAAAATTATTAATTTCATGATTATTGAATAACTCAATACGCACGTATCAAAGTATTATATATACATGGACATCTTTTAACAAACATATTTTAATTTCCTCCATACTTTTGGTTATTGTTAAGCTTTTGAATCTGATCTTCTAACTTGCTTTGTATGTTTTCTCAAGGAAATTAAAATTGAGAATCGAATTAGTTTCTTACAAAAAAAGGTGTAGATCAATTGAAACAACTAAATAGGTGTACTATAATTTTTTTTCAAACCAATGACATTCATTTCAAGTTGGTTAATTAGGTTATGACTAGACACATGAAAATCAAGCTATCCGTTCGGTAAACGTTTGATTATAGGAAAAACTTAACTGCAACAATAACCGATTTTCGGCCAATCAATGAACCTTAACCATTGATTTGTTTGTTTTGATACCAACTAATATTTATAGATGTATACCCTCCATCTATAGGGCTGCACCTTGTAGGTTTAAAGCAAAATAATTAATAATAAATAATCGATGTAGTATGGCTAAACCACACATCTTTCTATACTAACGATATTGTAAAGAACATCACAATTTTGACTTAATGTCCGTCTCAGTACGTGAGTAATTCCCACTAACTTAATGACTACACAATATATCACAATAGGATTAAAAAGATTAACATAAAACGAGTACCGCATCGTAAATTGTTATCGCCGCAGCATCGCGCGGGTTTCTTACTAGTTGTATTTAATGTATATGTTATTGTTGGTACCGCCTTTTTAACTATTAGGTTGTTGGAGTACCCGTTACTTTGAATGGAGATCTCGAGAACGAGTTTGTTGAAGCAAATGTTGGGTTTAACACAATTTGCAAGGTGAGTATCTTATGATCTCTGTCAACAACTTCATATAGGGAAGCATATGCATGAAACAACATATTCTCAGTCAACTGAAACAGAGATTGTTCCCCAAAACCTCGTTTTCAGACCACAGGCACACCTTTAGTCTGATTGGAATATTATGAACTTGTTTTTTATTTTGTCTAGGTTAATTCTCAGCTCATCAGCAATGTCTGCGCAGATGCTCTTTCTGCAGAGAAGGTAATCCAGTTGATTAGACTGATATCAGTATAATGTTATGTACCGTGTGATGTAATTAGTAATTTGTATAATGTTCCATCACCTTGACTTTGCTTAAATGGAGAAACCTTCATAATTAACAATGTCTAAATAATTTTTCTCCCTTCACTTTCAGTATTACTATTTTATTCGACTTATGGGTCGGAAGGCATCTCATGTGGCGTTGGAATGCACGCTCCAGTCACACCCAAACATGGTGCGACTCACTTTCCTAATATGGAATTAATTTTTTAATGTTCTTTCTCCAGATTAGCCTTGCATATCTTCTTTGTAGGTTATTTTAGCCTAAGAAGTCGCTGCTTCAAATCTTACCATCTTTGAGTTGACAAAACAGATTTGTGATGCTGTCCAAGCTAGGGCAGAACAAGGTCTGTGCATGTGCATGTGCATGTGGTGGTCATTGGTAGTAGTGTACTGTTACTAACATCCAGTTATGTTTGTTTTGTTTATTGTGCCAGAGAAGTACCATGGTGTTATCTTACTTCCAGAAGGGCTAACAGAAAGCATTCCTGAAGTCTATGCGCTGTTGCAGGTAACTAAACGTCATTCTTATTTGTTTATATATGCCTCCATATTTCAAATTTAATGTTTGGACCTTTTTATTTTTTGGTATTCTTTGTTCTCATATGATATGGTGTTAACATCTGGTCCCATGAAATTCATAGTCTTCTACGACGTGGCGTTTCTGTTGATAAAATATCAGCACAACTCTCACCTTGGGCATCTGCCTTACTTGAATTCTTACCACCATTTATTAGAAAACAGGTTTGTTACAAGGATTTCTCTCAAGTAAAAAATTCTGTGTTTTAGTAGTGCTAATGTAAGATGACATATATTTCACCATGCTGCAGCTTCTCCTGCATCCCGAATCTGATGACTCAGCCCAGTTGTCACAGGTACATTGTTCTCTCATTACATTACATTGTGGAAGGTTCCATGATATGCATATTTTACATGCATTGTGTGATTCTAGAATCATATTTAATGGTCTCAGATTGAAATAGAGAAGCTTCTTGCTGAACTTGTGGAGGCCGAAATGAGCAAGCGACAGGTAGGATTATATGAACCATGAACATCCATTCTTTCGTATAGGAGCTGGAAGATCTCTTCATATATGTGACCTTTTTTTACAGAAAGAAGGATCATACAAGGGCAAGAAATTTAATGCCATCTGCCACTTTTTTGGTTATCAAGCGAGAGGTTCTTTGCCATCCAAATTTGATTGTGACTATGCTTATGTAAGTTTATTTCATTACAATTACAGTTAAAGCTTAGGTACCCTTTAAAGAAATGGTAATGAAATTGATGATGGCATTGTAGGTACTTGGACATATATGTTACCATATTATGGAAGCTGGCCTGAATGGTTATATGGCCACTGTAACCAACCTCAAGAATCCATCTAATAAGTGGCGATGTGGAGCTGCTCCAATTACGGTAGGTTATCTCAGGAATCTAGATGCAGGCAGGCAGGCAGCTTCAGTTATGATCTCAATAAAATTAAAACATATGTGGATTAAATTTGTTTTAAATTAACAGGCTATGTTGAGCATCAAGCATGATGGTCGTGCAATGACAATCGGAAAACCTCTTGTCCATCTGGCTATAGTGGATTTAAGAGGCAAAGCATATGAGTATGTCTCTCACCTCATGCATGATACTAATAAAGACGAAGCTTCTATCTCGCTAATATATATTAGTTAATTTTATGTCGTTGATACTAAGAAATATTTATTATTGGGAATCTCATGGTGCAGGCTGCTGAGACAAAATGCCAGAAAACTGTTGTTAGATGATATTTACAGAAACCCAGGACCCCTTCAATTTGATGGTCCAGGTGTTGATTCTCGGTTGTCAGTTTGTATGTGGAAGACCTGGATTATATGGGCCGTATTAAAGAATTAAATGAGTATCTTGACAAGGTGCTTTACTTTACTTTACACACAAAGCTCATTCTCATGTGTGCTTATTGTACACATCATATATATATTATGCTGTTGAGAATTAGCATATGTTAGTTACTTTGTTGATTATGAATTTTTGTTAAATGTGGTGCAGGTTCGGAGTATTGTGAAACCTGGATGCTCTCAGGATGTTGTGAAAGCAGCTCTGAGTGCCATGTCTTCTGTCACATGTATTCTGTCAGTCATGTCTTCTAATGGCGGCGGTGCTTAATGTATAACATCTTTAACTAACTCTTTCAACCCCACAAAACATGTTTAATTTTCCAAAGTTTCTTTAAATGGTACTTGTCTATTATGTTTTTGTTTTCATTAACTTAGGATTTTGTTTGGGATAAACATGAAATAACTGTAAGTGATGGAGATGCTATGAAATACTATCGAGATTTTGTCTATCTTGTGACATAATTTAACCACCAAAATAATATTTCGGCCCTTAGAAAAATGAAAGTAGGGTGTACAAGTCAGTCCTCTATGAATTATTTACATTTAGAATTGTGCTTAGGGTCACTAAACTTCACAACTCACAACATTAGGGACGGAACATGTTAGGTACCACGAGTTGAGTCATTAACAGACTTGTTTGTTGTTGATGTGCCTGAAAAGCACAATGTTCAATCAGTAGAAACCTGTGGTTAGAGACACCTTTTAATGCACGTACATTGACGACAAAGAACCCCTTACAATGATAGGATCGATGATAAAATTAATTTTTGGTTTTTTGAGGTTGTGAGAATTAGTAATCCTATTATGATACTTCTTTCTAATAATAATAATAAAATTATAATATATAATTTGGTAATCAATCATCAAACAATACCTTTAAAACTTCCCCTCAGTCACTTTTATTAGTTATACAAAATCAATCCCTGTTACGGAAATGACAGCTACGAGTGTTGGGCCTTGTAATTTTAATCCATCCAATAAGATCGATAAAGTAAAAGTTTCAATTATGATTATGTTCCATGGACATTATTATATTCTACCTATCTTATTCATAATAATACAAGAAACAAGATATATACATTATACTTTTCACCTGCTCGATCTATGCTTTAAATATCATATATATGCTTGGATCTAAAGACTCTCAAAAAGAAGCCAACTTTAAGACTTAAACATACGGAAACAACTTAACTTGAAAGCAACATATTCCAAAACATTCTACCTATATAAACCACCTAATTTCATCCTCCAATCTTCATTCAACCCATCCATCCATCTACAACTTAATAACAAAATGACTCTACTTTCCCTTAAATCACCCCTTTTGGTGTTTTTCCTTGCGCTTTTCGCATGCTCGGCTTTTGGTCGTGACTTCATGTCTATCGTAGGATACGCCCCTGAGGATCTTACATGCATCGACAAGGTCATTAACCTATTCGAATCATGGCTCTCAAAGCACGCCAGGTTTTATGAGACTGTTGAAGAAAAGCTACATAGGTTTGAGATCTTTAAGGACAACTTGAAGCACATTGACGAGACAAATAAGAAAGTTAGTAACTACTGGCTTGGGCTTAATGAGTTTGCTGACCTGACCCATGAAGAGTTCAAGAGCATGTTCTTGGGTCTCAAGGGGGAGTTGCCACAAAGGAGATCAGACCACTCCCCTGAAGATTTCTCTTATAGAGATTTCGTCAATCTGCCCAAATCCGTCGATTGGAGAAAGAAAGGAGCCGTTGTACCCGTCAAGAACCAGGGTTCATGTGGTCAGTATAACTATAACTATAATAATAATAATGTACATTTGGTAAGGCTTAGAGTAGTAATGTAACTATATATAAACTTACAAAATGCATGCATGCATGCATGTATGAATGCAGGTAGTTGTTGGGCTTTCTCAACGGTGGCTGCAGTGGAGGGTATAAACCAAATTGTAACCGGGAATTTAACAGAGTTGTCTGAGCAAGAGTTGATTGATTGTGATACAAGCTTTAATAACGGGTGCAATGGAGGTTTAATGGACTACGCGTTCGCCTTCATAGCCAGAAATGGTGGGCTTCATAAGGAAGAAGAGTACCCTTATATCATGAGCGAAGGCACTTGTGATGAAATGAAGGCAATCTAATCTAATCTAATCTAATTTGGTAGATAAAAATCAACAGTACGTCGCCTCCTGTTGAATTAAATGTTTTGCTTAATTATGTAGGATGTATCAGAAAAGGTGACGATAAGTGGTTATCATGACGTGCCTCAAAACGATGAACAAAGCTTCTTGAAAGCGCTTGCAAACCAGCCCATTAGCGTAGCCATCGATGCTTCTGGTCGTGACTTCCAATTTTATAGCGGGGGTAAGTAGCGCGAAAGCATAACAAACAAAGAAAAATACTCTTACGAAAAGTGATATAACATTTTGATGATTAAAATTAGTAAAACATTACATCAAACCTTTTTTGTTATATAACTATGACATTGAGTTGCTAAATTCAAACGTGAATTAGTAAAATAAAAAAAAATTGTGCCTTTTTTAAATAGTCAAGAAAATAAATAAATAAAAAACTAAGAAAATTGGAGAAAAACAACTGTAGCATTAACGTAAGTCCTTTTTGAGTTGGGCTCTTTTGTGCCTTGTGTTGCGCTGTCTAGCCGATTCAAGTATAAGTCTGCTAACTTCCGGATAAGCTACCTAGCTAGTTAATATTTTATATATGGTCTAGTAAAATAAACAGTATAAGTGAAGAGTGTAATTGAGATGAAAGTGTTGGTGCAGGGTGTGTTTGATGGGCATTGCGGAACCGATTTAGATCATGGAGTTGCAGCAGTTGGATACGGAACAAGCAAGGGAGTGGACTATGTGATTGTAAGGAACTCTTGGGGACCCAAATGGGGAGAAAAGGGTTACATTAGAATGAAGAGAAAGACTGGCAAAAGTGAAGGGATGTGTGGTCTTTATAAGATGGCTTCCTATCCCACCAAACAAAACTAGTCATATTCATCCACTGCCCTTGTATCTAACTTTTCTTCTTGTTACTTGGCTTTTGTTATCTAAGTCAAACCCACCAATTTAATAAAACACTTTCTTTATTTCTTTTATATTTTATATGCATGTACTTTATTTTACCTTTTCTTTCCCTAAATGTTTTAAAAACCAGTTTTTAAATCCTATCAGATTTATCTAACTAATGGTTAAACCGGATTGTATCGGGTGGGGGCATGGGGTTCAACCGGGTAAACAACTTAACTCTATAAATCCAAAAATTATAACATCAATTAAAAATATAATCTAAAAATGTATGATTACATGTTAAAAGATAATCCAAAAGTTAATCCATAATAAAAAAAGGTTTAGTGGATTTAAATACTCAAAACTTTCATCATTTGACCGGCAATACTCCCAGCTAACAAAATATCCCACAACCCAGTTACTTTATTTGTTGACCTGACCTTTTTACTCACGTGGCATGATGATGTGTCAAAATATTAATGAGGTGACACTCTTTTAATAAGAGGGTGTTTGGGATTGAATTGAAAAATGACTTATTGGCTTATTAGTTTTTTGAAAAAGCCAATAAGTCAATAAGTCATTTGGAAAAGCACCAAATCCTGGCTTTTCAAAATGACTTATTGACTTTTTCAAAAAATAATAAGTCAATAAGTTGTTTCTAAACTCAATCCCAAACATGTTCTAAACTACATATATAAAGATAAAATCTCATCCGTCTCTCCAACTCACCACACTATCTCTCTTATGTTCTCAAGTTCACTTAGGGGGGGGGGGGGGGGGGGGGGGGGAAGAAAGGAAGGAAAATCCTTCCATTTCTTTGCTTTTCTTTTCCTCTATTTTTTCTCTTTTTTTTCTTTTATTTCCTTCCAATTTTGGAATGATTAAATTTGGCTTAGTTCTCCATCTTTTTCTTTCATTTCCTTCCAAAAAAGATCTCTGGAATATAAATTCCATTCTTTCCTTCCATTTCCCTCCTTAAAAAAAACCTCAGGAACACAAACATTTTTTTGTTTCCTTCCATTCTCTTTCTTTTCTCCTCTTAAGTTAACTCGGGAACACAATGTTAACTCTCTCACCCTCTCAACTCTTTCTTTCTCTCTCTCTCTCTCTGTCAACCACCATCTGATCACACCACCACTATTCGGTTACCACCATCTGAACACACCCACCACTATTCAACCACCTCCATCTGAACACCACAAACCACCCAACCAGAACCGTTCGACAACTACAACGAGTTACTCTCTCTACCTTTCTCCACCATAGGTATCTCCCTCTCTTTATCTTATCCCCCCTTCTCTCTCGCTCTCTCTCTCTCTCTCTCTCTCTCACACACACACACAACATATTCGACATCCACATACACAGATCTAGGGTGAATGTAGTGGTGGTGGATGTATGTTTTTTCATATAGAGATGCGAGGTCATGTCCATTTGAGGGGCATGGAATGACATGTGACATCCACATTATCTTAAGGAGAATTGCCATTATTATTTTTTAACTCCCTAGGGTGGTGGTGGCGTGGAGAATGCCGTAGGTGGTGGGCATATGGGGTTATTTTATTTTTTCCTTTTTAATCCAATAATAAAAAAACATTTACATCAAATAAAAAACATTTTATTAAATAAAACTAAACCATTACATAAAAAAAACATAAATTTAAAATACATAAACTAATACATTTAAATTAGATATAATTAGGACGTAACATTTGGCACGACGGAACATACTTGAACTTCTCATCAAACTCAAAACCGTCGTCAACTTGAGTCACCTTAATGGCAACTTCTTCGGACTCTGTTGGGTCTTCCTCTATGTTTTTTCTGGAACATCGCTTCAAAGATTTTGCACTTTGTTTCGATGTCCAACCACTTGTGTTGAAATTCATCATTATCGTGGTTTGTTTGAACGCCTAGAAAAATCTGGAATTCCGTCAACACTTTACCCCAAAACCGTGTTGAACGAAGCGCACTAGAGACTCTAGTGTTGTCATGTATGTTTAACCTGCCCAATGTTAGGGCTAGTTCTTTTCTTCTTAGGTCCATGACTTTGAAACTCAATACCAAACACCCTCCAAATAAGTGTTTTCACCAATGGAATGGAAGAGCTCTAAACATAATTGATACAAGTTTTGGGATTCATAAAAACCAACAATTAACATGACTCCTTTAATCATCTTCTTAAACTTAAAATACACATTATGCGGATGCGGGGGGATGTCATCCTCTGCTTTTCCAAACATATCCTTCATTTTATATTTTTTATGATTTCGGTTATAGAAGAAGATGTAATGTGTTGTTCTGAAAGAAAATATGGTGGTTACTGTCAATTAAACGCTTAACGGTAAGTTCTCTCTTTCACTCTATAAACCCTAACTATACTATACTATACTATACTGAGATTGATTGATTTATAACCTTACCTGCTCATGTGTTGATGCAAAAATATTTATGTTATGAAACAGAGTTTGCAACAAACCAACAGTAGCCTAATCATGCTTTCTTCACCCTTTTAAAATCAAATCACTTTATTATGTTATGATGACTTGTACTTTGTAGATTCTATATGCGTGTTTACTTATGTCAGTGATACTTTTGATTATAATGTTTTTTTTTTTTTTTTTTCTTTTGACTATAATGGATACTCAAAATTGGGTTCTGTTCGCCAATCGCTAATAGAATAGCCTCCCCTCCTGTAACAAACAGGTCTTCAATCACCATTTTAATTCATAATCAATAACACACCATATTTGGGATTATGCTTGCCAATTTTTGGCTGTTGTTTAATTGTCTTAGGAACACCATGCAATGCAATGCAACGGGGTGGGTTTTGAAACCGGGTCTGGGCTATGGTTGCAGATAGATATGCTGTTTGGTTAGCATAAGGAAACGAATAAACAATAATAGATATTATTGCAAAGCTACTTATACTTACACTACAAAATAAACTTCAAATAAATTAGTATATCAAAGTCTTTAAAACTTATTCATTTTCTTTCTCATCCTTTCCTTTTTATGTAGCTTCATAAGCAAACTATACATGTGCAGGTATGCAACAACTTTGGGGAAACTTTTTTTCTTCAGTCTGTGAACTTGACATCAGGATTCCGTATTGATTTGAGCCACATGTCCGCCATCACACGTGACGATATGCTCCACAAGATATCCGGTCCCTTTACCATCACCCGCTTCCCTTTCTTCCCTGCCTTTCCCAGCCCGTAAGCTACCAACCATTGCATCGCTGTTAGCCTCTGCTTCTCCGTATCCCACTCGTTCTTTTTTCCTCCGCTTCTTAGCTTCAGACCTCCCACGTTTAAGCTGTCCGCTTTGAATTTCTTTTCTTGATTTGGCTCACCTTCCACAGATGTTGCGTGGATCAGTGCAATAAGCGGACCCCCAACTGCTTCGTACTGTCTTATAGGGTCCCGCATTTGGATTACGACCGCTATTATGATGGGTTCATCTCCGTTATCAGATGTAACCACACTGTTATCTTTCATCCACTCTTCTAGTGGAACAGCGTTTGTGAACGGGTTACTATTACTATCATTGCTCGGGTGAACATCAAATGGAGCGTGTTCTTGAGTTATATTTGCTTGAACTTTCAATGCTTCAACTGCCATATCTTCGATCTTCTGCAACGAATATGCAAGTATTTCATCCGCGGTTACAGGGTTCTCATTCATGTTCCAAATACCTGATGAAACCCTGTCCTTCCTTCCTGTAGTCATACCCGTGGCCATGGATTTAACCACAGTGAGGGCACGAGCAGCACTAGAAGTGGCTCCTTCTTTGTTTCGGCCACTGATGATTGCTGAAGCAATCCCTTCAAAAGCTATCTGTTCTGCTGTTTTACCCACCAGTTCCTCCATGGGCATCAATGACAGGATCTCTGAGCTAAGCTGTTCAAACCCAAGTGCCGCCATTTGCTGAAACATTTCAGTTCCAGTTAACGACTCGTTTGATGCTAAAACCATTGGTCTTGATATCTGCATTGTTAGTTTTGGAGTGTCCTTTTTTCCCACAAGATTGTCAAATGGATTCAATGCCACTAAATACCCTCCATTTCTTGTTTGAATCACACAACCTAATCCCTTACCGAGATCCGGTATGAATACCTTTGAATCACCTTCATCGTCCCCATCAACAGATGAAGTAGTGGTTACATCTCGACCTAGATACGCAGTTTCTTTTCCGTCCTCATTCTCTAGCATTTGCAAAAACTCCCTTGTCACTTTATCTTCGTCTTCATCTAGCCTTTGTGATTCAGTTTCTTCATCATTCCCATCGTTTTTCTCCTCCCTCATCATAGATTCAAGAGCTTTGATCTGCTGAGCGATAGAATCGAGCTCCGATAATCTTGCTAAATGAACTTGATCATGCACCACTTCCTTCACAACCTCACTTGAAACCGATCTCTTGTCCGAATTATCTTCAGACTGTGTTCCATCCGCCCCGTCTTTATCTTCCACCTCAACCCCCTTGTCTACAACTTCAAAATCCGGAAGGTCCAGATCCTCCACCTCAGTCTTCTGAGCCGGTGGAGGCGGCTGTGACACCCCTGCCACCGGTTCCTGAGGCGGTGCATCAAGATTCAGATCATCAATGCCTTGAAAATCTACATTCCTCTCTTCTTCTGAAGGTGTATACGCCTCAGCCCGAGTGGGGATTCTCGGACTGGGAACACTAAACGACGATTTCGACTGTTTACGCCCAAACGAAGGCGAAAAGGTTTTCGCTTTACCCGATTTCTGCCCTTGAAGTTGATTATAAATCCCAGCCCCACCCTCTTTCTCCATAATCTGAAACCCGAGTTTGATAACCAACTCCCCCCCTTTCGCCTTACCCGATAGATTAAAACTCATATCCCACTGCCTAACCCTGGTCCCTTCAATGTTCTTCTCCACAGACTCCTGAATCAACTGACTCAAATCAACGCTATGCCGACCGAAATCAAGCTCTTGGGCATCAACCGCAAACGCATGAATAACAAACGGCCTAGGTTCAAATTTTTGGCGGGAATTACCGTTAGCAGCAGGTACACAATAGACATGACACCTGACAAACAAAGTCTCCTCAAAGTCTGCAGCTCCTTGAGAGACCCTTGAAGGCATTGTTTGCACAGCGCCGTCTTTAGTCTCTTTTTTCCTAACAGAAACGGATAACCGAAGTCCGTTCATGGAGGCGGGTAAGCCTTGGATAGTAACCACCTCAACTGATAACAAACAGCTAAGCTTCTGTTTGCCAATGTGGGACAGAACCCGAATGGGCTTCCAGTTCCATAACCCACCTTTCTTCTCTGATGATGATGATGAAGAAGAAGAAGTGGGCTTATTATTATTATCTTGAAAAATATTCTTAGTAACCACAGGCTGTTTCTGGGTGGGTTCTTCGGTTCCACGAGAGCGCCACGGGGATAAAGACATGCGACGTGATCTTGGTTTTGGGTTTGGGTTGAGTTTGATAGGGTCGTTGTCATCGTCGTCGTCGTCGTTTTTGCCGGTGGAGAGAATGGGAGGGATTGAGGTTCGGGTGAGGACAAGAGAGTTGGTCCTGCGGCCTTTGGTGGTGGGGATGATTGAAGTGTTGGTGTTGTTGAGTGTTTGGCTAAGAGCTTCAAGCTCTTCTAAGAGTTGGGTGTTGGAGTTTCGTCTGTCAGGTGGGTTGTTTGCAGCCATGATGGTGGGTTAGAGGAGGAGGGAAATAAGGAAGGGGTTGTAATGTAATGTAGAATGGTGAGTTGAAGGTGGGTTAATGAGAGGTAGGAAAGGTGCCATGGAAGATGGGTTTAGGCCAAGAAAAATGAGTGGGCGTGGCGTGGCATGGCAGGATAAGGTGAGACGAGATAATGTGAAAGAGATGGATTGGGTGAGAGGATTTAATGTTGGCTTTTTTATTATATCACATAAAAGCCAATGTTTTCATAAGTGTGCCGTTGTCATTTGTCAAACCCTTTATATCTAAACTGGTAAACAACCTCAACTCCTGAACTAACATATTGGAAGAAGTCAAAAAAAAAAAAAAAAAAATTGCAAAATTGGAAGTTGTTAATATAATCAACTAAGGCATTTGATATGTTACCAATAAACTATTAATCTGTAGTTCAAATTACTTTGTCATTTCACTTTCATAATTAGATATGGATGTACTATGTGTTGAAGAGGTTTTGGTGTTACTTGTCGTGTCAAATTATTTTGTATTGTTTCACACATAAAACATTTTTATTTTCACCTTATTTATGCACTTCCCAACCACAACATCTTTTAGCTTATAAAACAGATAAAAACAACAAATGTTTTAAACATTGTGAACACTAATCTTGAATTAGTAGGAAAATTGAAGCGGTTAAAGTAGCAAAGTTTATTTAATTAGTATCTAATTAATTATTTAAATGTTTAAGTTTATCTAGTTTGGTTAATTAGTAGAGACAATGATGTATAATTTGTAGGAGTATTTGAGTGATTAGTATCGTTATTTTAGTATAAATAGAGGTCAAGGTTAATGTTTTAATTTGTCCCTTTCTTCGTATGTTCGTTTGTTCATTTGTTTTGAATAAGAAAGAGTCACGGATTCATTTACCTATTTTTTTTTGAAAGGCAAACTTCATTAAAACGGCGCAACTCTCCAAGGCGGAGAGAAGACGCAAAACAGGTTACATTATATCAACATAGAAATTACACCAACCCTTCCAATCTAGAGACCCCTTCTTGTAACGACTCCTAAACCAAAGGAATCCCAAAGATTTAACTTCAGAGAATATCTTGGTAACACTCGTGTCAATATTTAAACAACTTAAATATCTCGTGTTTGTATTTGATCTAATTGTCTAGACCAACAAATTAATCATTCAAACAACTGTATTATATAATGTGATACTTAATAATAAGTCTTAAAGCTATATGTATGAAACTTACAAAATTCAATACAAAGGATAACATTAAGACATATATATACAAAGCAAGTGAATCTTTGTATTATGGACCAATTTCTTTGTCATGTGCCGTGTTTTTGACAAGTTCCACGCCTAACTCAACTCTTCATTTAATATACGGTGTTATCCATACTTGATACTTTTGTGGAAAATTATTCATTTATATTTCTACTGTTAACTAAAGGTGGGGGTCATGACTCTTCGTAATGTTTTAAAACGGCTATACGTGCCACAAAATGGGTGGTCCAGGCTTGAACCTAAACTTACCAAATTTTATAAAAAAAGGGTTAACAATAAATTCTTATATCTACGAATTTTCAAAGCAGATTTGTCACTAATGGTTGTAATACCATTTTTCTAACATAAATTTATCAATTAACCATTGGAGTTGTGGCCCAACGACGAAACAAAGCTTCTAGGAACACCTATGAAGGGATATGGACCCAAACCCAAAAAGAATTAAGGAAACAAAGCTAATTGTCGTTTGATGTAACCCTATGCCACAATGCGACAATTGTTTTCTTCAGTATGCTCATCGCCTCAACAGTCTCAACCTAAGTCTCATCCTTGGACACTCGGACCTCAATATTAGGGTCATCATCAGGCAGTTCGACCTTAGTTGTCACCCAACAATGAAAACATTGAAGAAAACGTCCCAATTTTATGGTTGTCCAAATGATTCTCTACTCGTTTGCCCGATGCTTGGTCGGAAAAATTCGCGCTAAAAAACTGCTCGCTTGGTTTTCGGCTCAGTTGTAAACAAGCCAAGCACGAGCAAAAGTCCACTCGGTTCGGCACGGGAACAGCCCTGTTTGCTGCTGTGTACATTTGTGTTGAAGAGAGCTAAGGATAGGAACACTCGCCCACTGTAAATTAGATTTAGATGCTAGTTGGATAAACTTATGTCCACTGCTTCCACGTTACTTTCCACACACAAACAAGTAAGATGAGTGCATCAAACGAACCACGATACTCCTTGACTATTGCAATGGGAAGTTGAGTACAACTTAGGGATTATCACCCCTATGCATAGTATCACTTAAGTCCTCTATCCTCCAATGATAAGATGCCATGCAGACTTTGGAAACATTCAAAAGGATGTCCAATTGGAAGTCTTCTATAATAAAAAAAGAGAGATCACCGCCGAAGTTGGATCGAGTAATTGTAACTTATCCACCTTGTGTATTACCATGTTGATAATTAATAGTGGCACCTGGCAAATATTTGATTGCTTCTCACGCACGGTACGACCATTATATATTGAGCATGTTCCTTGCGTATCTCAGCAGCAAGTGATTGATCTTTATGAGCATCAACAATATATTGAGCATGTCTAGACACATTCTTTCAAATGACTGACTTTTCACAGACACCCTGATTCAGAGGAACCGAGTGAGCTCCTCCCCTATTACCTTCCTTGTATGGGTTGGAATTCAATGGCCCGCCAGAAAGAAAGAAAACAACTGAACTAATACCTTGGAAAATCGTAAATGGAGAATGATTCTTGAGGTAGGCTATATTCGGAATGAGAGAAAAGAGAGCTATGTAAGTAAAGCAGTTATTTTTCTATTACAAAACCGCTCATTTCCTATACATGCTTGCTTACAGCTACACAATTGACTATATTTGACTAATAACTACTTTTCAACCATGTCACTGTGGACATTGGGCTCAGCTCTACCGATTATCTGGATACGAATGAAAAAACAGCCCCAAGAATTATAGGTCAGCCCAATTTACTAATGAATGAATGCATCTGTTTACGTTCCGTCTCTCACATGTCAAACAGGTGAAGTAAAAAATTGCATGAAAGAACGTCAAAGAGTCCCTCGAACCATATTTTTAATGTTTTAAAGTAGGGCAAAGCGTGCTTCCGGTAACCCAAACCCAACTTATTTTGACCTCATACCCAACCCACCCATTTTGCCAAATCTAATGAATATAGAAGGCAAAAATTCTACTTAGCTCCAACAATTGATCAAAGCATGTTAATTGGTTGAATAATAGGACATACAAAAAAACCTGAATTAGCCTACACATTTGAGGTTTTTTTTTCTTTTCTTTTTACTTCTTTTTCTTTTTGCAATCAAAACCTGACCAGTAGACACAATACAAGTTATTGGTTTCATAGGTGATATCTCACATTCCATCTTCCATTGATATCAGCATTGAAGGCCCAATTGTTTTCCCTGATTTGTACGTATGGTATCTGCAGAAAAAGGCAAGGACACAAAAATCACCAAGATTTCCAATATAAATACAAGAATGCAGACACTACAAAGAAGAGAGAACAAGGAGGATGGTGAGATCACAAAAGTTTAATCCTTAAAAAACGATTAATTTTACAGTTTACATTAGGGTAATTGCCAAAACCAAGAATATAAAACATTCATTCTTGGGTTCAAGGGTTAAAGATATGATGTGTGTTTTCTGTTGGTGGGTGGATGAAAGGATTGGATGGATGTACTAAAAAACCGGTTGTTGTTAACTGATGATTTGATGTCACTATAATCAGTGACGTAAACACCAGAAAACTGAAAACGTACTGTAAATTACTGATGTTTAGGACTAAAATAATAGATTTACAAAGAAAAGGTATGAGCATGAAAATCTAGGATGTTCCATAAAAGATAAAATTAATACCTTGTCAAAGATTTCATAGCCAACTTTGAGTCTTACGTCTTGGTCTTTTTGGAAATCTAGGATGTTCCATACCAACTCCGGAGCTCCATGTGGTGTTGGCTGATTAAGAAATAATCCTTAGTTTATGACCAACAAAACAATCGTCCATACATAATCTAAAACAGAAATACTGAAACAATAAAATCACACACCCACCTGATTCAACTCTTTGTCAATATCACAACGGCCTTTAAGAAGGACATTCACAAACCGATTAGATGCCACGGGATATGCCTTTTTCCCACGCAAGGTACAAATGAGTTTGTCATTTCTATCATAATGCAATCCAGCTCCAACACTAGCTGACAGCTATCAAGTAAACAAAATTCTTAACATAATCTGAATTAGGATGTCATGTAGCTTTAGTAGAGGTAGTAAAATAGGATGAAATGGGTCAGGTTAGGTTGATGGTCAACCTTAATATTTTTGTTCATATTTACTTTTATCTTTTTTATACCGAGCTAGTATTAGATATTTAGTAAACTAAACTTTCATTAATATGTTATATTGTATATTTAATAGTATTTGTAATAGAATTAGTTAACATGGTGGTTAAAAGTTAGTTATATCCTATTAACCGCCTTTCACATCCTATATATATTAGTTTGATTGTAAACATTTGTGTGTGTGTGGGTTTTGTATGCGATTTTTGTATACAATTCTCTCCACCACATATCAATGAATTCATGTTTTATTGCTCTTCAAAGACTCATGCGTATAATGCAATTCTTGATTGTAATCTGCTGCATAATGAGAAGATTAAGATGATCACGGGACAACAGTTGGTATGCCAAATACGATTACCAAAATTATATTTTTCAATAATAATATATTTTTATGAATAAACCGTTTTAGAAGGCTTATTGCAATAAAGTTACAATTTTGCTGATTTTGAACAATTGATCATTTCCTTCTCAGCTAACTTTTTTTCATGTTAGCAGTTTGACATGTAAACATAGCCCGCCACAACCCTGTCATAAGTGAATTGGTCAAAATTGCCCTAGCCTTGTGGATCAAGAGTAGAGGGGGCAATCATGACCCAAACAAATTAGTATGGGTCATTCTGGGTTTTTAAAATAAGAAAATAGGGACCTGCTGAAATTAGCGGGGTTGGGTTCGGCCTACCCACAAACACATTTTAGTCGTTTTCTTTTTTATATTTTAGAAATAATTATTGTGTTAAGTATGGCTCTAGAGTAGAACAATAATATAAACATGTAAGCAGATTTCAACAATACCTCTGCATTGCACAATGTGCAGAATAAAGCCTCTTCTTCTCCTCCTTGTTGCATATCTTGGTCATTTCTGCAGTCTTCTTTGACGATACAACCACCAACTTTAGAGCAACAACCCCCTGAATTACTGTTATTGTATATCCCTTCATTTCTAAACACTGACTTGCTAACAGATGATGCATTTCCTGACATCAAAATGATAATCCGAAAAAAATAAACAACGATTGATGTTGTAACTTTTTGATGACTTGATTCCTTTTAATAAACAACCACTTAAGTAGCAAGCTAATTACAAAGAATTGAATCACTAACCAGGAACTTCTGAACCATTATGGGATGGTTCAATTAAAATCCCAGGATCCGCAGGGTCAATAGCTGTGCATCTTACGTATAGAACAAATAAACATAACAGGGTTGAAACAACTATTAGCAAAAGAACAAGAATTGCATAATATGCGCATAACTAATCATTAAAGATTGGGAATTTAACCCCCATTTACTTAGGAACTGATCATTTTGAGTTATGTTCTAACTCTAGTTGGTCAAGTGGGTAAAATCAAGAAAAAAAATTAGCTTAGTAGTTAATAGGGAACAGGTCAAAAGGTTGATCAAAGTGTACTTCTAAAATCGTGAAACCTGCTGAACAATTATAATTAAAAATTAAACTAGTATTATAATATCATATGTTTTGTAATCTTATGTAACACATTAATTAAGTAGAGAATTTTTTTATTTTTGAAAATTTTCGACCAAAAAACGTTTCCGGTCAGCCCATCATACCAAAGTTCAACCTGTTACCCAACCCGCCTCTACTAATTACAGCACAAAAAAGAGTATACCAAGCAATGGCCACGTGTTCGGAGATATCCTTTCCAAGAAAGGGAGAGAAAAATGCATAGAAGGCAACAGACAGTAATAGCCACAACCTGCACATTTAGGAGGAACTCTATAAGAAGTCTTTCATGTGTTGCAAGTGATAATTAGTTTCAAGGGAAAACACACATTATGATCACCATTTTCTAATTCAACACTTATGTGTTGCAAGTGATAAAAGAACATGAGAACTGTAAAGATTTGTTTACTAGAAAGAATGTACCAAACTCGATGCAGTGTTTCTGTTTTCAGAAAAGTTTTAATCAAAAAAGGATTTTAGTTCACAGCATTAGATCCGCGGAAAGTGACAACACTTCCTTCCATCGAACTATGTGGTCAGGTCAGTCAAACCTGGGACATTCGGAACACTTCTGCAAGCAGAATGAAATTCTTGAAATTAAGCAAACAGTTCAAAATCATAAAAGCACAGATTATAATTAAAAATAAAGATTAGTTGGTCATTAGAAACCAAGCAAAGAAGTTGGGGTGTTTGGATGGGATGTGAGTTTATTGAGAGTACTGTAAGAAAGATATGATTATGAGCATGCAGTAGGGTAGTCAAAACAAGAATTTAGAAGAAGCATTGATTAAAGAAAGAAGATACTACTAATAACTGAGTATTATTATTATTATTATTATTATTATTATGTATAAAGAAAAATGTAAAACGACATAAATATCCCAAATCTCTACTTGTTATCCAACAGTAACAACAACAACAATCAATTAAAAGAAAAGTAAAGTAACAAAAAATAGGAGACCTGAGCAGGAAGTTCCCATCCATGGCGCCTGGCCATCATCAACAAACAAATCTCCCAAATCAAACCATGGAATCTTCAAAAATGAACACAGACTTGATCTTCACCCACCCGACCCGGCTGCTTGATTGCTAGGGTTTCTGTGACGTGGAAGGAGAAGATTAAATTTGGTCTCCTCCTAAACCTAAAGGTAGGATTAGATTACATTTACATTTGTAGGCCTGCAAACACATAATAAAAAAAAAATATTATTTCTTTTATAAAAAATGGTAACTGTAGTCAAACTTCACACAAAATGAGAGAGACCTTGCCGGCTTAAATCTAGATTAACCTTCACTTCTTTTCAAGTCTTCTTTCTTAATTTGTTTTTTTAGTAAAAATAACAATTACTGTTTTATAAACTTAACAAGATAATATCACATTTTTTTTAAAGAGTTAATTACAGTTTTCGTGCATTACTCGTGCTGAACCTATTAGTTGGTGCAAACCACGAGATGGAAACTGCAATTTTTTTTTTGATCGGCGAACAACTGTGTGGCAACCACCCTTGCGGGGCGCCGTGCCCAAGAATCGACTACTCGACCTCCAGCAGCCCCCGCCTTCTCCCGATGCGCGGAAACCCGAGCCCCACCCGCCCGAAGGCACGACAGTGTTATAGAACTCGGTAAAACCTCGCCGCCCGTCAGATTCGAACCGGCGCCACCCGTATTCGATCTTCACCCGGATACCAAACCATAAATGTTGAAAGTGGGAATTGAACCCATGATCACCTAACTCTTTTTTAAAACAAACTTTAAATTTAAATAAATTAAATGAGATAACCTATCTCAAATGTTAAATTTATACATAGGTTTTATTTTTTATTATAACATTTAAATAGCTGATTATATATACAATCTATTTGTTATGCTCCTATTGCAGCTTCGAAACGACATTCATACACCGACGAAGCTTCGGAGTTTTGACGCCCCCCTCTCATACAAGGAGATTCAACAAACACCACCGTTTGTGTTTTCCAGCCTTGTACAACCTTCGCCTGATCAATTACAAGCTTAATGCACAAATCAAAACCATTAGAGACTTTATCCGACATCTAAAAGAACATTTAAGACCCGTTTGACTAGGCCTGTAAATGAACCGAACGAACACGAACACATAATCGAACACATTTTTGTGTTCGTGTTCGTTCATTAAGAAATTTGTCGTGTTCGTGTTCGTTTATGTTCGTTCATTTAAAACTTAAACGAACTGTTCATGAACATAAACGAACACAAACAAAAACAAGTTAATAATGATTCATCACAATGCAACCAAAACCAAATGACGGGAATGATAAATACGGTGGCGCTATGGTCTGTGGAGACGGGGATGGGGGAGACGGCGACGCTGTTGAGGCTGGAGGCTAGAGAGTGGAGGCGGGGTTGTGGAGGTGGTCGACTGGAAGTAGAAGAAGGTAGGGTTGTGGAGTGTGGAGAAGAAAGGAGGTGTGGCTGTGAAGTATGGATAGCATCTGATAAGTGATATGGTTAGAATATTAGGTTTAGGGTTAAATTTTTAGAACATATGAATTAAGATACTTAACAAAAGAAAATAAATAATAAAAATAAAGTTAAGTTTAATTAAGTGAACATAAACGAACAAAAATAAAGGAACGAACATAAATGAATGAACATAACGAACATAAACGAACATAAATGAACATAAATGAACGAACATAAACGAATATAAATGAACGAACGTTCATGTATATAAATGAACGAACAAAGCGTGTGTTCATGTTCGTTCATTTAATTAAACGAACAAAAAATTGTGTTCGTGTTCGTTCATTTATTTAAATAAACGAACACAAACGAACTTCCCGCCGAACAGTTCACGAACAGTTCATTAACATTCGGTTCGTTTACAGGCCTACGTTTGATACTACTACAGTCACTTTGACTAATTTTCGAGCAAGATATGTCACAAAGGCAATTGATTGTATTTATGGTCCGACGAAGATGAAGGAGGTCAGTTTGAAGCATCCAAGAGGACGGTTTTGGTCACCGTCGAATCTATCTTCACGTCCATATCACTGTCGCTGCTACACCACCATCTCGGCCGACGTTGACCACACCGGTTGCCCTAGTTTCTCTTCCCGGGTTTCTGTACGCTAGCAACCATTTGTCTCTCCTGAACGTATGTGAGTGTGTTATTTAGAAAACGTTGGTGGCCATAACCTAAAATTCAGAAAGTCTAGTGATGCCTGCCCTTCAAATTAGAACACAAAAGGTGAGATTGAGTGTTGAATTGAATCGAAGAGGAAAGAGGAAGAGACTTACTTTCAGGATATTGGTTTTGATTGCAAGAGAACTTGATTTTGCCTTGAATTTGCAGCGAACAATGAAGTGAGCGGTGTTGATGATTGATGTGCACAATGAAGTGATTTCAATGTACAATCAATTGCATTCAATCTGATTCAATGATTGGGCGTTTCAGACGATGAGGAGGTGTACGGAGGATTGCATTGAATTCCTATTTGATGCAGCTGTATCGTGTTTCTTCGAGGGCAGGGATGATGGGAAAAGAGGGTTTATTGTAAAAGTAGTTTGATATTACAAAGGATTAGGTGGGTAAAATGTCTATATTACCCTTTTAAGTGTCTTAATTGTCACTAATATCCCTATAATACCCTTAAATTTCTTGCTTAAATATAATTAGGGCGTAACATTTGGCACGACGGAACATACTTGAACTTCTCATCAAACTCAAAACCGAGTGAGCTCCTCCCCTATTACCTTCCTTGTATGGGTTGGAATTCAATGGCCCGTCAGAAAGAAAGAAAACAACTGAACTAATACCTTGGAAAATCGTAAATGGAGAATGATTCTTGAGGTAGGCTATATTCGGAATGAGAGAAAAGAGAGCTATGTAAGTAAAGCAGTTATTTTTCTATTACAAAACCGCTCCTTTCCTATACATGCTTGCTTACAGCTACACAATTGACTATGTTTGACTAATAACTACTTTTCAACCATGTCACTGTGGACATTGGGCTCAGCTCTACCGATTATCTTATCTGGAAACGAATGAAAAAACAGCCCCAGGAATTATAGGTCAGCCCAATTTACTAATGAATGAATGCATCTGTTTACGTTCCGTCTCTCACATGTCAAACAGGTGAAGTAAAAAATTGCATGAAAGAACGTCAAAGAGTCCCTCGAACCATATTTTTAATGGTTTAAAGTAGGGCAAAGCGTGCTTCCGGTAACCCAAACCCAACTTATTTTGACCTCATACCCAACCCACCCATTTTGCCAAATCTAATGAATATAGAAGGCAAAAATTCTACTTAGCTCCAACAATTGATCAAAGCATGTTAATTGGTTGAATAATAGGACATACAAAAAAAAACCTGAATTAGCCTACACATTTGAGGTTTTTTTTTCTTTTCTTTTTACTTCTTTTTCTTTTTGCAATCAAAACCTGACCAGTAGACGCAATACAAGTTATTGGTTTCATAGGTGATATCTCACATTCCATCTTCCATTGATATCAGCATTGAAGGTCCAATTGTTTTCCCTGATTTGTACGTATGGTATCTGCAGAAAAAGGCAAGGACACAAAAATCACCAAGATTTCCAATATAAATACAAGAATGCAGACACTACAAAGAAGAGAGAACAAGGAGGATGGTGAGATCACAAAAGTTTAATCCTTAAAAAACGATTAATTTTACAGTTTACATTAGGGTAATTGCCAAAACCAAGAATATAAAACATTCATTCTTGGGTTCAAGGGTTAAAGATATGATGTGTGTTTTCTGTTGGTGGGTGGATGAAAGGATTGGATGGATGTACTAAAAAACCGGTTGTTGTTAACTGATGATTTGATGTCACTATAATCAGTGACGTAAACACCAGAAAACTGAAAACGTACTGTAACTTACTGATGTTTAGGACTAAAATAATAGATTTACAAAGAAAAGGTATGAGCATGAAAATCTAGGATGTTCCATAAAAGATAAAATTAATACCTTGTCAAAGATTTCATAGCCAACTTTGAGTCTTACGTCTTGGTCTTTTTGGAAATCTAGGATGTTCCATACCAACTCCAGAGCTCCATGTGGTGTTGGCTGATTAAGAAATAATCCTTAGTTTATGACCAACAAAACAATCGTCCATACATAATCTAAAACAGAAATAGTGAAACAATAAAATCACACACCCACCTGATTCAACTCTTTGTCAATATCACAACGGCCTTTAAGAAGGACATTCACAAACCGATTAGATGCCACGGGATATGCCTTTTTCCCACGCAAGGTACAAATGAGTTTGTCATTTCTATCATAATGCAATCCAGCTCCAACACTAGCTGACAGCTATCAAGTAAACAGAATTCTTAACATAATCTGAATTAGGATGTCATGTAGCTTTAGTAGAGGTAGTAAAATAGGATGAAATGGGTCAGGTTAGGTTGATGGTCAACCTTAATATTTTTGTTCATATTTACTTTTATCTTTTTTATACCGAGCTAGTATTAGATATTTAGTAAACTAAACTTTCATTAATATGTTATATTGTATATTTAATAGTATTTGTAATAGAATTAGTTAACATGGTGGTTAAAAGTTAGTTATATCCTATTAACCGCCTTTCACATCCTATATATATTAGTTTGATTGTAAGCATTTGTGTGTGCGTGGGTTTTGTATGCGATTTTTGTATACAATTCTCTCCACCACATATCAATGAATTCATGTTTTATTGCTCTTCAAAGACTCATGCGTATAATGCAATTCTTGATTGTAATCTGCTGCATAATGAGAAGATTAAGATGATCACGGGACAACAGTTGGTATGCCAAATACGATTACCAAAATTATATTTTTCAATAATAATATATTTTTATGAATAAACCGTTTTAGAAGGCTTATTGCAATAAAGTTACAATTTTGCTGATTTTGAACAATTGATCATTTCCTTCTCAGCTAACTTTTTTTCATGTTAGCAGTTTGACATGTAAACATAGCCCGCCACAACCCTGTCATAAGTGAATTGGTTAAAATTGCCCTAGCCTTGTGGATCAAGAGTAGAGGGGGCAATCATGACCCAAACAAATTAGTATGGGTCATTCTGGGTTTTTAAAATAAGAAAATAGGGTCTTGTAAACCTCTGCTACAGAGGTGAGTTTTATTTCTGAGTATTCTTATGTTTTAGGTGTTTGTTTAAATTGAATCGTAAGAGCACAAGATTATATCTTTAACTGTTTTTCCCTTTTTTTACCTTATTAGTACGAACTCAAGACATATGTGAGTAATTGTGCACACTGTTTTAATATATAAAATGATTATGAAAATAAGAATAAGAAAACAGAAACTGAGCTTAAGTTATCTTCCAGTTTCATTACTTTGACTTTGTTGTACATTCTTCAAACTTACCAAAGAAGCTGCACTCATGATGTGAACAAAGTATAAAGCCTTTTTAATCAAACCCGGCCCGTTTTGACCCAAAACCTGTTTTGACTAGGACCCGTTTTAACCCGAACCCGTTCCGACCCGAACCAATGACACCCATATTTTGAATTAACCCATTTTGACCAGCCACCCGACCGGACCCACCCGTTTTACCAGGTGTAATGAAGAGAGTAAACTTAAGCATAGAGATGATAACATACATTGGGATAGAAGTGTCTAACAAGTGCACATAGGAAGGTTGGCGCTCCAGTCCGTGTATCGAGCTCTCCATTAAGCTGCACCGTTGGCAAAATATTAGTTAATCAAACACGAAAGATTGAGCTAAAACTCATCTACAAACAATTAGTTGGTAACGAAGCACATAGAACAGTTTTCTTTTTGTAAAGACCAAAAAACAAGACCCAAAGGGTCAACCTTTTGTCAAACATCCATTGATGCACACTCAATAATAGACTTGATAAATGATAAAACGCATAGGAATTATCTGAAGTCGGCATGCCATATAAAACATACTAAAATATAAAGTATTGTTCAAGACAAACTATCAAGGTAAAATCAATTGCATGTGTTTTGTATGTACTAAAAGTATAAACACAGGTTTTAAACAAACAAAGAAAGAAAGAAAGAAACCCAAAAGGAACATAATTAACATCGGTTTTAAACAAACAATTATTATTAATATTATTTCTGCGATTGAAAGAATAAAAAAAGTAAAATGTAGAAAGAAATGATGGGAGGGAGGGACCTGAAGCAGAGTGTCGGAATCGAATTGGATCTTCTGCTTGGCGTGGATTTTGATGGAGCTCACGTCTCCGGCATACTTTACCCTCGTAGGACTACTATTATTAGAGATCCTGAGAGCGCTTGATTCTCCACCGTACCTCACAGATGTCTCCATTTCTCTCCTTCCTTGCTACTACTAAACCCTAGCAGCCAGCCAGAGATTTATTTATTTTTTTATATAATATATACCCTACTTGAGTTAGACGTAAGCAAACTTGGGCACTTTTCCTTACAAATTACTTGTCACAAGTTGTTAATGAACCTCAGCCTAATACTTTAGGTTGTCATTTGAAAGATCATGCCTTTGACGAGGGCATTCAACAATGGTATTTAGGAATCATACTCCATCTAATTAGGATTCATATACCCTGACCCATATAACACATTAATAGAAGAATGTCACATACTTAGAATGTGATGTCACACACCCAAAAATGTGATGTCACAGGGTGTATAAAACCTAGAACCCTTCAACAATAGGGACCGTAACTTTTATACCATGTGTAGTGGAGGGGTTAAATATAACGCCCCTGATTTTAATTGTTCCACGTGGCAGCTGAGTCAGTATGGGGATTGAAATGAAAAAGGGGTGTAATGGTAAGGGGAAAAAATATAATGCCCCTGTTTCTGATTGGTTGTTTATTTTATTATTTTTTTAATTAATAAACTCAAAATAATTAAAATAAAAGACAAATAATATTAAAAAAATTACAAATAATATTACAAAACACACAACTAATATTAACCTAAATTCAAAGTCGCCCCAATTGGGTGGCAGTTGAGTACTGTTTGGCCTCGTACCCGGGCGAGACGGAACCCCAAACGGTGAACCATATGAAAACATTTTTGTGTTTTGAAGTTGTGTTTTTTAGTTTGAGTAGGTGTGTTTGTGTTGTGGTGTGTGTTTATTTGTTAATATGATGTGTGTATATATATAAAGTTAAAAAAAATTAACCGTTTTAAAATCAACGGTAAAAAAAGTTACCGTTTTTTCGTCCTCCGCCACGTGTCAAGATTTGATTGGTTGGTGCAATGTGGTTCGAGCGTTATATATAAAACGCATGCCTTCCTTTTTGCCCAATAACGCCCCCTGTAACCGGGGGGGGGCTAAATTTTGTTTTTCACGCCCTAAAACGCCACCATTACAGGGGGGCTTAACATGACCTGAAATCCAACTCAAGCCAGACACGAAAAGAATAGGTTTGGGTCAACTAACACAACCCGTATTATAAACGGGTCAGGTTTAGGTTGACACGTATAAAACGGGTTAATCCGTTAACCCATTTAAATCTTTAGAAAAAAAAAATACTTAAACAGAAAATACAAATCACTTGTCACAACAAAAAATGAGCCAAAATATTTGGTTATGGTTGTTTTTTTCCCTGACTAACACATGGTAAAGTAATTGACATATGATATCACTTTCACTCACTTTTTTTCAGCCTACCATATTTTTATTTTACAAGATTTCACTGTTCATCACCCATTAAAATAACACTATACTTAAATTGTATAAAATAAAAACTTGTTAATTTGGTGCATATTGTATGAAAAGAATGTGTCAATTTTTGCTACTATTATACCCTCATTTGTTGATTAGTGTGACAAAAAACTACATTAATTATCTAACCCCTTGATAGATCATAGTAGGTTTTCGTTTTTTTTAGCCATCTGAATGTGAGGATGAAATGATCGAGTCATATCATCAATCTTAATCATGAACACTCTCCACTAGCTTTACGTAGTTAAATAACTTCAACATGATGCATGATTTGGGTATATATGTTGCAACGTGTGCTTTTTTTTTTTCTTAAGAACTCAGGGAATTAGTAGCCCAATTTATTAAAGATCTGACTTTATTATTATATACTAGGTTAGAGACCCGTGAACTTCACGGGTGAAGAAATTTTTAAATAAAACATATTATCGACTAAATAAAATTAAACAATTTTTATAAGGGCAGTGTTAAACTAAAAGTTTAAAACATAACATGAAAGCAAATATAACATTACAAATTAATATTCTGTCAAAGTTTTTAATTTTAATTTTGTTGTGCTCGTGAATTATGTAAGTTAAAAAAAATCGATGCAAATAAATCTCATAATAAAAAAATTCTTCCACCAAAAAAAATAATAGGATAATTTCCAAAAGAAAACATAAGTCAAAATATAATGTTCACAAAACTTAATAATAGTGCATGACAAAAGGAATTAAATCAAGTACAGAAAAAAACAAATTATGAATACGTTCATAACATCCATTGCAGCATGGTAATTTTCTAGCATCTTGACATCGAACGTTGCAAGTAGAACACATATCGACATCATCTTCTTCAAAGTATTTACCCTTCATTATACTTACGTGATGAGGTTAAAGACCCGGAAACTTTATGGTTGAACAAAAGATAAATGAAAAGTAACATAACATGAAATAATTTTATCAAATTTAATTAATACTTTAATACATAGCATGAAGCAAAATATCACACGATATCTAACATATAAACAATTGAAGTTGAATTCGAACATTGCTATAGGGACTCAAGTCTCTAGCGTTTACAATTTTCCACCCACTTGAAAGTTATAAAGCTCCTTTTTAGTCATTTAATACATTAAATTGAATAATCTAACATTTTTCAAGCTCTTGATTAACCAATTATCCTATTAAGAGAACCTAAAACAATAACTCTTTATATATATAATCCCTGTTATTTTACAGATTCTAATTATTCAAGATCACATGATCACTTAGACCAAAGAAAATGCCAATAGTAAAATGTCCGATGATTTAAGTTGCTGCACATTAGAGCATTGTATACCAACTTTACAAAGATGCAAATGTAACTGATATAAGTTGAAACAAAATGTTTTTTTTTACTTCATAGCATTTAACTACACAAGTTAAATGACTTGGCCTCTTCTACAACAGTTGAGCAAATTGTGGCAAAAGAGTTTGACCCACTGGACGATATTGTGGAGTGGCTGAAGCCATCTGCTTGAATGGTTGACCTTCTTGTGGAGTTGTGGTGTAACTGCAGCCCAAAATTGCAACATATATCAAATATACTACCCAGTTGCATCCCTATAAAACAATATATAAATAGCAATCACCAAACCAAAAACGAAGAAACATACTTGCATTAAATAGTCTGTTACAAAACTTTGAGGACCAATCGATCCCAATTGAAGGTGGTGCCGAAGAAACTAAGAAAACAAAGGTTCTTTTAGTAAGACGTTGTATATGTAAGCGAATCGAACAGACTATTAAATACCCTGAAATATAACGGGAGGAATTAAAGAGGTTCAGTTTTAACCCACTCAATTCGTCTGCCATACAAGCTAACTTGCGACTGTTCAATGTTTTCTTTGCCCATCTACATCACTCAATGATTCACAAAAGTTATACTTGCATAACGGCCAATTTCATTCGACCATTGGTTAACATTGTCGAAATTGTCCAGACCATTGACATCATAGACTATGTGCAAAAATCAAATTACAAAGACATCAATAAAAAAAGGGAAAGAAATACCAAATTTACCCGAGCTCGAGGCTATAAGAAAGCATTTGAATAAAAGCAATTATGTGATATTTAACAATCTGAATCAAAAGATACTATATAAACTAACCTTCATGGTAAAGCGATCAGGGAAGATTGCACAGAAGCACTTGAATCGGTGACTATACTTGATAGAAAAAATCAATCAAACCAAAATCCTTGAGTCCATGTTTTCCTGTAGCAATCGATAACGCGTCCATTAACAAAATCGTGATAAACATACAACAAATACCAATGAGATATGATAAAAAGAAACATAGATAAAAAGAAATAGAACTCACACCTATATGACTAAAAAAAAAATATCTTTGTTAGGTAACCACACAACCATTAATTGACATTGGAGCTACCTAACACAAGATTTTTCCTGGGTTTGCTATGAACCCATGGCAATAATGATATGCCAACATAAATGCCAATTGCCAAAGCCATTCTTATCCGAGCTTATATGTTTTAAAGCCCTAACACAAGATTTTTCCCAGGTTTGCTATGAACCCATGGCAATACTTAGCCTTTCCAAGTATAAACAGATATGAAATAACATATTGTGTTTCTTGCATCATTGAAACCTCAAATTTCAATGATGCAAGAAACATAATATGCTATTTCATATCTGTTTATAAGTTGTATAATCAAAAGTTGCAGAAGGGTTGATCAAAAGGCTAACCTCTCACAAGATCAAGTATTTTAAACAAACAAATAATTATCTGTCCTTGTTGTCGTCTTGTGGCAGTTGAAGGCCGATGAGACCAAGCAGATTGGAAGCAGGTCCCGGTAGTCCCTCTTGAGAAGAAAAGGAACCACGAAAGCTCTTCACAAGATTCAAATCCACATCTACTACAGTTAACTCCTTGTCGTCCCTCCCTCCAGATGCCCCCTAAATTTACAATAATATAAGTTAATGTGTCAAATTTAACAATAGTTTTGAAAGCCTTAAAATGGTGCTGGGAATTGAACTAACCTCGTCCTTCTTTGTAGGTGCTTCAATTGTCCCAGGATAGTTCAAACGCCTTCGCCCGGTTACGGATCCATAAAAAGGACATTACCATCGCCTCCTTAACCACTCTATCCACATTGGTACGTTTGTTATCAAAGATTAAGTTGTCATGCGCGCGCCATATGCACCAAACTGCTGTTTGCATTACCGCTTGTACCATTTTTTTCCATCTCCTCGAGCCTCTCTGATGCACATGGATCTCCAAAATGTCCTTTGCTTCAAAGAAAAAGGCCCTGGGAATCCTGCACCACCCAAGTATTCGGTCCCAAACTTCCTGCACGAAAGGACACACAGCGAAGATATGGTCCGAGGTCTCCTCGCCCTGTTCACAAAAGCAACACATCAGAGAATTCACCGCTACATGACGCCTAGCGAGGGCAGATTTTGTGGGGAGCCGGTTTCTCCACAACCGCCATGATAGGAAATTAACTTTGAATGGAGTCCAATTGTTCCAGCCAAATATTTGATCTGAACCCGGGCTATTGCTGTCAATAATATGTTGTTTCAGGCTGTTTGTAGAGAACACACCCGAGCCGTCTAGTGCCCAGTCCATAGATCTTCATTATCGGACAACTCAACTAACACCAATATATCCATCATTACTTGAAGTTCAGCCATCTCCGCCACGGTTTGAGGAGCTCGCAACCAACAGAAAGTGAACAGTTTAGTGCCATTTACCAGCTTTAACCGCTCTGCCACTTTTGCGTATTTAAACCGTTCTATCCCAAACAACAAAGGGAACTTCGGGTGGAAAGGAACATCGGAGGCCCATCTTTCCATACAGAACGCAATATCGCCTCCCCAACTTTATTTTTAAACAGACCCACCAAATCTATACCTGATAACGACAGTTCCTGTTCCACTCTTGCGACTTGCCTCCATACTCCAGAAATCGATACTTTTACTGGAGTCTGAAACAAAACTCCATGTCCTGGCGTTATGATGAAAACTCCAGATAACTTTCCTCCAAAGTCCGTTTTTTAACAAAACTGTGACACCCGGCAACTTCCGATCTACACTGACGTGATTTTTATGATTAAAATTAAATATTTATCTCAAATATTGCTAACTATTAAGTTTCGGAAGTTTACTGACTGTTTTTACAATCGAAACTGCGACCGGTGTAATTAACGCGATTTAAACGCGTGTTCTGGAAACACGCGTCAGACATCGAAAACATTTATATTTATGCTCGGTTTTGTATTTCGAACAAAACCGATTACTTTTTATAATTAATTAGCGGGCCTAGAATAGAAACCGAGACGTTTACGTTTTAAAACGGGTTCGATACGCGGTAGAAGCCCACCTACCTAAACCCTAGGTATAAAAGGGGACTTCTTCTTCTTCCTCTTCATTTTTCCACCAGCCGCAACCTCACTCTCTCTCTCTAAACCGGATTCTCTCTCTCTCTACACTCTCTCTCTAAACCTGCCCCCCTCTCTCTACCTCACGCTCTCTCTCAGCCCTCCCTCCTTCCTCACGAGCGGCGGCCGGCCACCACCATGCTTGGTGGTGGCGGCATGGTGTTTTTTTTTGGCAGAAGACGGGTTTGGTGGCCGGTTGAAGACGGGATCGTGATGGCTCGTAGGTTCAGGTTATGGTTCGCAGGTTCGGGTTATGGTTCGCAGGTTGGGATTGGTTCGCAGGTGGGTGGTTCAGATCGATGGTGGTGGTGTCCGGTTGTGGATCTCGGTCAGATGGTGAGGGTTGGTTTGGTGATGGCACTCGACGGTTGTGGTGGTTGTGATGTCCAGGGAGTGGTTCACGGGTCCAAGGTTCGAGTCTCCGACTAAAGGTGGCTCGAGTCAGATTTCGTTTCGGTTCAAGTCATGTTGTTGGTTTGGGTTTGGATCTGGTTGTGGTTCGGCCCGATTGAAGTGGTCTTTGGTCCGGTGGTTTGGCGCGTGGTGGTTGATGATGCTGGTTCGAGTGGTGGTTTTGAGTCGGGTTTTGGTGGAGTTGCTCGGGCCAGGTCTCGGGCCGTGCAGACCATACTTGGTCAGATCTGGTTCAGGTTTGGTTTTTACTCGGGTCCTCGATTAATGGTCGAGTCAAGTTTGGTGGTGATGGTTTTCGGGTCTCGGTACGGGTCGCGGTCAACCAGTCAACCTTGGCCAGCGAGCAGTCAAGTTGGTCAACGGGTCGAACGTTTCGGTCAACGCATAGTTCGGGGCGGCTTCGGGTTACTCGCGTGTGATTCGGTATACTTTAAATTTGTATTTATTACTATTTGTAGATATTATATATATTTATAAATATTGTGTATTTGTAAATATTATATATTTATGAATATTAGATATTTGTAAATATATTGCTATGGATGGAATATGTTTGACTCGCGAACGAACCGGATAATAAACGGAAACTACATATATTAAATATCGAACGATTTGGTAAACGATTAACTTGACGTGACTTATGGTTTCGAACTCGGACTAAATATAATTGGACTATATTGTCGGACTATATTATATAATTATATAATTAAGTGTATTTAGGTATCGAAACGTATAGAATCTCGTGAATCGAAACTTTGGATAAAATGACTTGGTGACTTGTGTTTGAAAGATAATTTTGGGAAAATTGTAGACAACGGGTGTTGTCTGGTTTGTACAAAAACAGAGGAAACTCTGCCCAAATTTTTATAAAGTTAAAGCGTAACGAACTACCATTTTTATAAATAAATTTCCCTAAGTGTTTTGGACAATTGCATTATTATATGCAAATCGAAATGCTTTTAAGGACTATTTATTCGTAGCAATAAAGATGATTTCAAACAACATTTGGGAAAAAGTAACAAATGTCATTGATCGGTTTAATAACTAAATTTGTATTTCCTCAAAGGGTATTTTCTAAATTATAATTACGCAAAACAAATACATTTACATGATTTGCGAGACGAGCTACGATTCAGGATAATATACGTTTCGGGGTACTAGTCCAACATGGTTTATACACAAATGGTAACAAGTGTGCAACTTGGGTGCTATGTAATACAATAATTAGGATAAGTCATGATCGGTTCGTCGAGTTGAAACGTATTTAAACTCGTGTTGGTACACACGAGTCTAGACAGTCGGATAGACTATCTTTTAGGCGGTTAATAAGCTAGGCTTATGTGTGATAGACTGTTAAGGTGTCCTTTGTTGGTAATTAGGGCACGAGGAAGTCGGTCGAGGTCTCAGGCTTTGTTTGCTAACTTAGCACGGAAATTAAGGTGAGTTCATAACCCCACTTTCTACTGTTTTATAAATGTTTCCGGGGTGGAAGACATGCTTCTTTTATGAAAAACTGAGGACTTTAAACGAAACAAAGTTTTGGAAAATGAAACGGGTTGCGTGAGTTTACGGCCCCTCTTTTAACTGGTTTTACGTTTTCGGGGGAGAAAACATGTGTTAAAACAACTATTTGGTAACTACTGTCATACTATGGGTTCTAACGTATACTACACGATCTTTGGAAGTCCCGGGGGGAACCATGAATGTGCGGGTTTGCACAACGGGGAAATGTGAATAGCGCTATTGGGAGTGACCAACCCCGCTCGTCGACTTGGAGGGTCGGCGGGTGCATATTGTCTCAAACAGGAACAACAGGAACAACAGGAACATACATCGGGCATACTTTTGGTATTCGAGTTAGTAATGGTTTTCCAATCGTGGTAGTAACAAAACGTACGCCTAGCTAGCGTATACTGGTTTTCGATTTGTTATAGTATGGACAGGGTGAACATGGTAACACTTTTGGAACTTGGTAATGTTTGATAACATTTTGCAAAACTTATGAACTCACCAGCATTATATGTTGACTTTTAAGTATGTCTTTCAGGTTTAAACCTTGGTAACGGCACGGTTGGAGTAGTCGACATATTGGGATCGGGGATCCTAGAGGGTTAGCAATGGCGTTCAGGATATAAGAGTCTTAGATGCATTCTTTCTGCTGCGCTGGCAAAGGCACCAAACGTCGCATCCGACGAGGGAAAAGTCGGGGTGTGACAAAAACACACTTGAAACGAATCAAAGGAACTGAACATATTTTAAGCTTGTCTATATGACCAAAACACACTTGAAACAAATCAAAGACGTGAATACATATTAAGAAAATGAGAATTCTCACATAACTCAATGTAAGGAACCTACTTGTAACCCCACGACTACAAGCTCTTGATTTCTTAATCATGAATAAAAATATTAAAACATATTCAAAATCCCCAAATTATCAAAATCCATGCCACATACATACCATGGGGAAAACACAAACATTTTTATAGGTTACAATGAAAATAACATCTCGCTAGAGTGAATAAAAAAACACATTAACATCCACATTCCACTAAAACAAAATTCGTCACTTAAATTTGTCTACTCAAACAATAGCTAATGAAGATGACTAAACGATAAATTCTTTGAATTTAAAAAATTATCCAAAACAATCCAAAGACCAAATGTGTGAACTTAAACGTGCATTGCCAGTTGATAATGAACTACCACCTTGTTTCAGTTAACAACTTTAGGGGTACTTTGTATACACACTATTCTACCAGGTAGCAAGATTAAGGCCAAATTTTAAATTTCATGTAAAAATATAAGCTTATTTGCAAAATAAATCACGAAAAGCAAAATAAGCAAAAACTAATGTCGTTTATATGATTAAAAAAACATACCTTTTGTCAGTAGTAACAGTAACAGAATGAAACACATGCGTCATGTTTTAGTAACTAAAGTTGTTTATATGATACATACTTTTGTGCCAGGCTAAGCCACCAGACCACACCACTACAAAGTTACATACATAAATTACTATGTATAAACCACCAGATCCCCAATTGTTTTCAGATCTAAATGAAAATTAACACGAAATATTTCAGATCTTAAGACATAAAACAAACAAAATCAACAGAGACTAATGCTACTAGACATATAATTGAAGAATGTAACTGTCTTAAGAGCAAAAGAGAATGGAGTTATAAACCACCAGATCCCAATTGTTTTCAAAAAATTATAAAACAAAGAAAAATGGAAAAATCTTGACATGATGTGCTAGATCAACCAAACCCATAAAAAATGCAAGTTTTGATGTGTTACCTGACCCAACCCACCAAATCGGTATCGGAGTAGCCATGGGATACGTACTGAGGGTGAGATTTGCGTCGTTCTTCGCCGGAACTGCTGTTGCGTCAGCTGCCGGATCTTATTATCTTCACAAAGATTATAAGATTTCCCATCAAGCCATGTCTCAACAGATGAACAATCTTTATAAATCTCTGGATGGACGCATATCTTCATTGGAAAACTTGAAAGAAGTTGAATCAATGAAGCCTGTTGAAGATGCAGAATAAGATAAGCCCGACCAGCATCGGCGAAGGAAGATGAACAGGGATTAGACCCGATTGTTTGATGTAGGGTTTTAAGAATCCGATTGTGGATGAAAGAAAGATTAATCGGAGAAGCTCTGCGACGATAAGAGATGTCAGAGATCTAGGGTTTTTTTTAATAGGTTTTTAGAAGATGGAGTTAGAATGAAGTTATGGATAGATGGATATGAATCGTATAATATATACAATGGGTTGAAAATGACTATATGGGTATAAACGGGGTATCCGCGTGTTTGTATATGATTGCCACTTGGATGGAGGCTCTAGAAAAGGGACAAGTGTCCCCTAGCTACTCCTTTATTAGAAGAAGGAGATATGCGAGCATTGCATACATAGCCTTATAACCTAAAACCATTTTGAGCTTTAAGAATATACGTAGGTACGTACAATCCTAAATCTACTGTTTCTCGGAAGTCACTAAATATGTGTTTGATCCATCTACTTCTACTTCTACTTCATAAGTTCATATATATGTCTGTCTTTTGGACTTTGGTGGGTGTTTAAATGAAGGATGATACATATATGTATATCTATCTATATAATAATTGAGGTCACTTGGGTTGAATGAAGGCTTAGGAGAGAGTTTAAGGTATCCATATTGAATATGGAGCTCCAACTTGCTCCCTATAAATAGTCTTTTCTACATTTTAATTTCCTACATTCTTCCATTACACTCTCAAATCCTCACTAACAAATCTTCCAAACCACATTCATCACTCTTCTTTTCACGTAGATTGAAGGAAGTTCATCTATTGTAACGTGTTCCGATTCATATGGAATCACTTCTGAAAGTGCAAACGATCTTCAAACCGTTGTGAAGAAATATATTGAATGTTTAGATGTTTTTTCATTTTAATACTAGAATACCATCCACCGCTGCAACTAAAAGGTATGTGGTAGATCTTTTTTTTTTTTTTTTTTGTGTGTGTGTGTTTATTAATGCGAAGTGGCTATTTTTCTAAAAGCAAAATGTCATTGTTTATATCTTTTATTATTATGTGTTTGTGATTAGTGATGTTAACTATTATGTTGGATGGGATGCATGACTTTTAAGGTCGAGATATGATGTTCATATATTGTTCATAATTGTTCTTAAAGATCTCATATGGTTTGGTGTTAAAGAGTGGATTGTTATGTTAATATGATTTGATCGAGTAAGGAGCCAAATCTCAGTTCGGATTCTGGATATGGATCTGAAATAATTATGGAGCATTTAATTTTGGATTATTAGTTTCCTAAGTTTGTGCCACATATTTGGAAAGGTAGTAAATATCCTTGAATGCATTAATTATTGGTTGACCAAGAAACTTAGGCGTCAAGCATAATTTTTTCAAAAATTATAAAGGAGTCGAGTTTATAATAATTCATGTTTCTTTTATTACTTCTTTTTGTCATATTTATTTTTAAGTTAGCGTATTTAATATTTACGTTTTTTAAGACTACTCGATAAGCTTTTTCTAATGCATTGTATATACTCTTTGAATATGAAAATGCAAATGAGACAAATGCTATTGTTTTGGGGCACACCAATGTCAAATGTAATGTTGTAATTGCTTGGGTACATGTTTTTTAAATCTTTAAATTTTTATAATTCAGTGTTTTCTTTATCTTTAAATTGATTTTGTAAATTGTTTATTCGCGTTTTTGTTTACCAGCTTATTGACTGATTATATGCATTCGTGTGTTAGGGTTTCGATTTATAAACCGAATTTTGGATCATCAGGAGCAGGGCGGACTTTTAATAAAAAAGTTATTGAAGCTATGTCGTCAATAATATGGGGTAATGATATGTACCCAAGAGTTTATTCTTTTGTATTAATTATATTGACTGTCAATCAATTAAAATAATTAATGTGATTTAGGTTAACCATAATAGGTGGAGTAATTTTAGGACAAAATTTAAATTTCAAATACTAATTTGCACTACATAATTAATGCTTTATCATAATTTACGCTTTCTATATTCATACTAAATATTAAACTTTCCATAATACAAATATATAAGGAAAAAAACACTTATACTATAAGTGTATACTAAATTAAGTAGATTTTGTTACAGAAAAATATGTTAATTTATATATTTAGTTTACATTTTATAAACTACCATGTTTGATATATAACATCAATACATATATATTTAGATGTAAAAGACGTATTTATAATATGTAAACAACTAACAAACCAATCATTTTTATAATACGTTTGAATTTTGTAAGGCATAATTATTACTCGTAGAAATGAATAAACAAAAAAAAGCCACATTTGGTATATTTTATTTTTGAATTTCAAAACTTATAAATCTTTTACACAAAAATACTAAACACACAATGGAAACTTACCAATTTTACTTATACGACTTTAATAATCAATCAAGATTTGATCCTGAAAACTATATTAAGCGTTTAATGTGATTTGTTAAGATTTGAATATTAATTCACATTTATTCTTTTGTATTAATTATATTGACTGTCAATCAATTAAAATAATTAATGTAATTTAGGTTAACCATAATAGGTGGAGTAATTTAGGACAATATTTAAATTTCAAATACTAATTTGCACTACATAATTAATGCTTTATCATAATTTACGCTTTCTATATTCATACTAAACTTTAAATTTTCCATAATACAAATATATAAGAAAACAATCACTTATATTATAATTGTATACTAAATTAAATAGATTTTGTTACAGAAAAGTATGTTAATTTATATATTTAGTTTACATTTTATAAACTACCATGTTTGATATATAACATCAATCCATATATATTTAGAGGGTGTTTGGGATAGCGTTTTGAATCTGATTTTTAGATTATTGCGTTTTGAAAATGCAGATAATCAGTTTTTAGTGTTTGGATTGCGTTTTGAAAACGCAGATAATCAGTTTTTTAGGCTACCAAAACGCAATAATCTAAAAGCAGCTTCACCCCTGCTTTTTCAAAACGCATAATCTGTTTTGAATAATCAATCCCAAACACCCCCTTATATGTAAAAGACGTATTTATAATATGTAAACAACTAACAAACCAATCATTTTTATAATACGTTTGAATTTCGTAAGTCATAATTATTACTTGTAAAATGTTTAAACAAAAAAACCACATTTAGTATATCTTATTTTTGAATTTCAAAACTTATAAATCTTTTACACCAAAATACTAAACACATAATGGAAACTTACCAATTTTACTTATACGACTTTAATAATTAATCAATACTAATTTATCAGTTAATTTTGTATATTATACTGTTCTAATTAGTCATAAATGCTATTTAAAATATGATGACAATAACTTCGCTAATTTCAATCAATTTTCATTGATTGACGTCTTAATACATGTCTTCCATTTTTGCACTTCATCTATATAGATAGTTTTATCAAATCCATCTCAGTTGCTCTACACAGAATTACTTGATTGTGCAACAGTATTCCAACTAATACTAAAACTAACATTACGGTTTTTAAACCCATTTATATCTTATTGACCGAATTGAATTTTTCTATTACTATTTTACGAATATATTACTAATTACTAATAATGACTAATACTAATGAAATTAATGAAATTGAATTTGAATTGGTAAGTCAATTTGAAATATAAATAATTTAATGAGACAAAAAAATGGTAATAAATTTAGGTTTACTATATTTGCTTTACTATAATAACTCTCATTAAATTTATTACCATTTTTTTGTCTCATTAAATTATTTTACGAAATTATTTCTCATTAAATTTATTAAATTTAACTCTAATTTCAGCTTACCATAATTTAATGAGACGAAATTAAGTTTAATACGAAATTATTGTTGGTAATTATGAATCAATTTAATTCGTAATTATGAATCAATTTAATTCCTCTTTATGAATCAATTTAATCAATTTATGTATGATTGATTATAAATCAATTTATAATCAATAAGTTAGACTTACCATAACTTAATGAAACGAATTTAATTATAATACAAAATTATTTTTGGTAATTAGTAATCAATTTAATCCGTAAGATGGAACATCAATTTAATCCATAATTATATATAATTTTAATCAATTTTTTATTATGTATGATTGATTATAAATCAATTAAATCTGTAATTTCGACTTACCATAATTTATTTATCGAATTTATGTATGATTGATTATGAATCACTTTTACCATTTTTTTGTATTAATGATTCATTATGAATCAATTTAATCCGTAATTTAAATACAATAAAGCATTCAGTTATATATTATTCAAAATATAGAATCGATTAGGAGTAGAAATATTAACTCGATGAATATTCTAGACAACCATTTTAAACATATATCTATGTATACAAATTTTAAGAATCGATTAACAACTAAAGTTTTTTTTTTTAATTTTAAAGCTTATTATACAAATCTTTTATTCTAAAAAAGTATGTTATGAATGTGTAGTTATCTAATTGTTATGAATTGATACTTAACTAAGTATAGAGTGTAACTTGCGAAAGAAGGTTTTGTGTTTTGAAATTAGATTTCTAAAATTGAATGAATTTTACACAATTATGGCATAATTGGTCATCAATTTATAGAGTAAATTAGATTTCTAAATGTAGCGAAGATTGATTGACTGATTGATTGATAAACCAATCTTTACCCAAATTTTCGCAACCATTAACTTCAATAGTTATTTAATCTCATATTTTTACGAATTCTGATTGGTGTTCATTGCAATTAATAAGATTTATTCAATTTGAAATGCGAATGTTTTTAATATAATTGATTTGAATTACTGATTACGATTTTAAGGTTATTTATTAAGATTTTTAATCTCATTTATTTATATTACTATTTTTACGAATTCTGATTGGTATTCATTGCAATTAATAATATTTATTCATTTTTAATGTTATTTATTAAGAGTTTTAATGTTATTTATTGACATTAATAATAGTTGACCGAATTTAATGTTATTTAGTAAAAAAAATTAATCTCATTTATGTATATTTCTAATTTTACGAATTTATGTTTAAAATTATTGACCAAATTTAATTTTTTATATTATGACTTTCGTTTAATCAATTCTTATTAAAAGATAATCATCAAAACCATTTCAATAGTAATATGCTAATTTTAAGATGTCTATAATAATTTGTCGATAATTGCTAAGTCAATTTGAAACGCGGATGTTTTTATTATGTAACTGATTTGAATTATTGATTACGATTTTAAAGTTATTTATTAAGATTTTTAAACTCATTTATTTATATTACTATTTTTACGAATTCCGATTGGTCTTGATTGCAACTAAAAATACTTATTCATTTTTAATGTTATTTATTAAGAGTTTTAATGTTATTTATTGACATTAATAATAATTGCAAGAATTTAATGTTATTTAGTAAAAAAATTTAATCTCATTTATATATTATTAATTTTATGAATTTATGTTTAATATTATTGACCGAAATTAATTTTTGATATTATGACTTTCTGTAATCAGTTTTCATTAAAACATAATCATCAAAATCATTTTAATAGTAATATGCTAATTTTAAGATGTCAATAATAATTTGTCGATAATTGGTAAGTTAATTTCAAATGCGGATGTTTTTAATGTAATTGTTTTGAATTATTGATTACAATTTTGAGGTTACTTATTAACATTTTTAATCTCATTTATTTATATTACTATTTTTACAAATTTATTTTTAATATTACTGACCCAATTTAATTTTTCTATTATTTTTAATATTATTGACCCAATTTAATTGATTTGAATTATTGATTACATTTTTTGAGGTTACTTATTAACATTTTTAATCTCATTTAGTATTGATTTTCACCGTGGTTTTAGCTTGATTTTTAGGTCATTTGTTATGAGTCAAACCATCAAAACAGTTTAGGGTCTTCTGGATATATTTACCTTAAATTCTTGATGATAATACAATTATAATGCCAAATGTCTTTCTTTTCCTCACCAGAGTTGTTTTTGACAAATTTCACTGTTTTGTTATTAAAATGGTTCAGGGATCCTATAAGTGGACATAAATTCTTTTCAAAGCCACAAGTTTCAAATCGTCTTGCCATGTCAAATCGTGTTATAGAAGCTAAAATAATTCAGGGAGTAACATTGGAATGCGAACTTTTTTCCAAAGAATTAGGCTGTCCCCATCTGATAAGAAGATTCCTTTCAAATTTAACATAAGACAATTCCCTCTTACTTTATGTTTCGCAATGACAATAAATAAGAGTCAAGGACAACCCCTATTTAGGGTAGGTCTGTATTTGAAAGATTCTGTTTTTACACATGGGCAGTTTTATGTCGCTGCCAAGTGACAAAAGTAGAGATGGCCTGAAGATATTAATATTGGGCAACGATGACAGCGTTAATAATAAATAGCAAATGTTGTCTATAAAAAAATATTTTGAAGTTTGTGAATAAGTATGCAATCATATTTTGCATAAATTGTTTAATTTTTTTTTTTTTTATAATTTTTGGGTTGTATGATTGTTAAACTACATTTATTTACTTTGAATTTAATCTTCATTTGTATGTCGGTACAATAAATATATGTTTATTCATTTCATTATTTGTTTTTAAATCACGTCAACTCAAACATTTGTTGATTCATATATATGTTATTGGGTAACATTAAATTTTTTTATGATAATATACAATCAACCAAAATTCACACGAATTGTATTACGTAATTTTCAATAAATAAATTTGCATACTACAATCTTTATAGAATTTTTTTCATTTGATATGGATATGTACCGCGTGTACACGCGGGGCTCTAACCTAGTAAAACCTATACTAATTCATAATTGCTCACATCCCTATGTACGTGTTGTTGGCAATCCATTTACACATTCACAATATTTGGAAATTAGGTAGGTCCAGTTTTGAAAACCCATTCAGTGATCAATCTGGTTGGTTAATTAGGCTACAAAAACTAGATAAACATAATTAAGACTCCAATTTTTCATTCATCTTTAACAATATTCCATAAACCCAAATTGCCTTTTATATATATATATATATATATATATATATATATATATATATATATATATATAGTGAAAGTATAGGAAGAAAACCTCCTCAAATGGAAAAACCCTAGAAAACTTAATCCTTGGTCCATATTGTGCCACATCATCTAACTCAATATTACACCATATTATATTATGAAGGGTACTTTGGACATTTACACTATCCCCTTTCTCTCTCTCCCTATATATATATTATTTTCCCCCCTCTCTCTCTTCATTTCTTTCTTTTCAAATTCAAATGCAGACTTTCCTCTCTCTCTACCCACCCTTCACTATGTCTCTCTCTAGAACCACCACCACCACCACCACAGCCACCACCACCGCCACCACCACAACTTCTTCTTCTTTAGCGAAACATAGTTCATGGATCGTGTGGTTCTTTCTCGATTGTCACTAGAAGCTGGAGTTTATCTATATAGATAAATAATAATAATAATAATAATAATAATAATAATAATAATAATAATAATTCGTGAATGGTGGTTTTTGCTCATGGTGACGACGCTCCATCTTCTGAGTGGATGACAAGGTCACCTACCTAACTTATCCTCTGTTTTCCAAGTTTGAGATTGTTATTTAAATAACTTATCCCCTGATTATTTTTGGTTTATTTTGGGTGAAGTCAAAAGTAGCTTATTTGCTTAAAGGTCACAGAGTAACATTTGCTTGAAGAATAAGTCCAGTGATGACATCATCAGGTATGCATACTAATTCATAAATTTCATTTTTTTTACATAACAGGGGATCATCAAGTAGTCACGCTCATTCATATTTTCATTGATTTTGTTTTTTTTTTTAAACTGATATGTTTATTTTTTTAGAATAATAATAATAATAAAAGTTTTGGTTAGAATAATAATAAGAAGATTAAGTTGTTATGTTTTGATTTGTGAGTTTTGTGTTACGTTTTGATTTTGTTAGGTTTTGGGTTTTGTTAGAAAAATAATAGTAACAGTTTTGGGGATAGGTTTTGGTCGCACACCAAGTGTTCGATCAAATGCTTGAATGAAAAAAAAACACTTATGTTAACCTTTTTTATTTTTATTATTATTATTATTATTTTGTTTATGTTAGATTTTTATTTGATTGTGGACATGAGGTTGATGTATCACATGTGATTGATGAATAAATTTGTAGTCTTTTTATGTTAGTATATGCTAACACATGTTAGTGATGCCCCATTATGTGTTTGAGGATCCCAAACTAACATGTGTATCTGTTTCAGTGATGGTTTACATGAGTAGGCTATTGGAAGAAGGCGGTGTTGATGATGTGGCTATGGTAAGTGATGTTTTTTTATAAAGATTATAGATTTTTTAATCTTTTGGTGAATAGGGTGTTTAAATAATTTTTGTATTCTATTTAATAAATTTTTGGCAAGTGAAATTGTTATGAACTCGTATAGGGTATATGTCTATTTTTTTTTTGCGGTCCGGGTCTTGTATGCTCACACACGTTAGTGATGCTAACACATGCTAGTATATGCCTAACTAACAGATGTTAGGGTTCATATGACATACGTTAGTATGTGCCCAACTAACATGTGTTAGCGTTCACATGACATACGTTAGTATGTGCCCAACTAATTGCAGATTTTTGGTGTTGTTTTATACACATGTTAGTGATGCTAACACATGCTAGTATATGCCCAACTAACATGTGTTAGCGTTCACATGACATACGTTAGTATGTGCCCAACTAATTGCAGATTTTTGGTGTTGTTTATACACATGTTAGTGATGCTAACACATGCTAGTATATGCCTAACTAACAGGTGTTAGGGTTCATATGACATACGTTAGTATGTGCCCAACTAACATGTGTTAGCGTTCACATGACATACGTTATTTCAGTAAAACATGTGTTTTAGAATACACTAACACATGTCATTGATGTCCCATTATGCGTTTTGTAGAGCCCAGCTAACACGTGTTACTTTTTTTGTAGGTGAAGAGAAGTTTTTGAGTTAAAGATGATGATGAGGATCAAGAACGAAGCATAGCTAGATTTTTTCTATGTTGTTATTATAGTTTTTTTTTTTTTTTTTGAAAATTCACAAATAATTATGTTTGTATTAAACGGTTTTTGATATGTTTTAGTGTTTATTGTTATGATCGTTTTTATCATTTCTTAAATAAATACACATTTTATGTGTTCTTTTAATATGTTCTTTTAGTATATTTCTGGTAACACATGTTAGCGATGTCTCACACGAGGTCAGAATTTTGTATCACATCACTAACGTATGTTAATATTGGTGCTGGAAAAAGTGCCATAAAGTAGGAGAGAGGTGACTTGACAAGTGTCAAATCAACCTTTTAAAACCTAGGATTCAGAAGTGTCAAATCTCATGTTTAAAATTACCTTAGTGCCCTTAATTACATTTTTTATTAGATTGGCCCACATACTTTATGATTATTATATTCAAATAATCATGGACCATTGATCAAGCTTGATCAATGGTCATAAGAGAGTTTGCAAGGTTTTTCCAAAAGATAGGGTTTCCATATTATCCACACCCTATATATATATATATATATAGGCGTGCATACTTATACAAGGAAATTAACTTGCATGCATTAAGGAAGTTGAACATATATGACTCATTCATGCAAGCTACCCAATTAAGCTGGATCAAACAATATTAATGCAGTAATTAAATTAAGGAACAACTGATCGATAGTAATCAACGTGGCTAGACCACCCGTATCAACATATGTTATGTTGGTGGTTATTGCAGCATTCGTGGTGCTTTCCCTTTCTGGGCCAACACCGCCGCTGCTACTAACCACAAGAGCCCCAGAAAAGAAAATCGACGGACCCATGAAGTAGTATTAGTATTTACATCTCGACCTTTATTCGCACTTTCTTTTCCGTCCTCATTCTCTGGCACTTGCGATGAAAACTCCTCTCTCACTTTATCTTCTTCATCTTCATCTTCATCTAGTTTTTGTGATTTGGTTTCTTCATCATTCTCCTCCATCGTCATAGATTCAAGATGCTGAGGGATAGAATCCAGCTCCGATAATCTTGTCATATCAACTTGATCATCCACCACTTCCTTCACAACCTCACTTGGAACCGATTTTTTATCTTCCGACTGTGTTTCATCCGCCCCGTCTCTTTCTTCCGCCTCAACCCCCTTGTCAACTTCATCATCCGGAAGGTTCGCCTCCGTCTTCAGCTCTGGCTCCTCCTCCGTCTTCTTAACCAGTTCCTGAGGCGGCTGCGACACTGTCACCACAGGTTCCTGAGGCGGTGCATCAAGATTCAGATCATCAATGCCTTGAAAATCGACATTCCTCTCTCCTTGAGAAGGTGTATATGGCTCAGCCCGGGCAGAGATTCTCGGACTGGGAACACTAAACGATGATTTCGACCGTTTACGCCCAAACGAAGGCGAAAAAGGTATAAGTTTGCCCGATTTCTGCCCTTCAACTTGATTATAAATCCCAGCCCCATCCTCTTTCTCCATAATCTGAAACCCTACTTTCAGAACCAACTCTCCTCCTTTCGCCTTCCCTGATAGGTTAAAACTCATATCCCATTGCCGAATTTGGGTCCCTTCAAAGTTCTTCTCCATGGACTCCTGGATCAACTGACTCAAATCAACAGTATGTTGACCGAAATCAAGCTCTTGAACATCAACCGCAAAGGCATGAATGACAAACGGCTTGGGTTCAAATTTTGGGCCGGAACTATCATTACCAGCCGGTACACTATACACGTGGCACCTCACAAACAGAGTCTCCTCAAAGTCTGCAGTTCCTTCAGACACCCTTGAAGGCATTGTTTGCACAGCAACATCTTTTGTCTCTTTTTTCTTTACAGAAACTGATAACCGGAGTCCGTTCATGGACGCGGGTAGCCCTTGGATAGTAACCACCTCAACCGATAACAAACAGCTCAGCTTCTGTTTACCAATCTGAGACAGAAGCCGAATCGGCTTCCAGTTCCACAGCACTCCTTTCTTCTCTGATGATGAAGATTCAGGCTTTTTATCCTGAGGCAGATTCTTACTAACATCAGCCTGTTTCTGGGTGGTTTCTTCGGTTGTACGAGACCGCCACGAGGATAAAGACAGGCGTCTTGATATTGGTTTTCGGTTGAGTTTGATGCCGTCATTGTTATTGTCATTGTCCTCGTCGGTTTTCGGTTGAGTAGACAATATCTTGTGGAAGCAGCTCAATAACTGCAGTTGATTTGACATTGATTCCATGCTTCTTGCAGCGTCCTGCTAAAGCCTTTAGTAGTTCCTCGAGATCTGATTGTATACGATCAGCACAAACATGGACAGCCAATAATTTATCAAAGGATTTGTTATCAAATTAACAAAAATAATGATGTTTATCTAATTATACATCTGTAAGTTATTACGAAGTCAAAATTGTAATGTTTGACTATCTAAAGTCAACAAACCCATCAAATGGAACTTGAATGAACTCAGTACTTGACTTTTTGGTGTCAAATTAGTAACGCTCTAAAAGCAATCATCCTACGTGAGAAATTGGCAACTAGATTTATGGGTTTGATAAAAATGCCTTTTTATTATACTGTAATTGTTGAGGTATTGGTGGTGCTTCCTTCCTTCTTGAACACTACTCAAATTTCTCAATGTCTATCTAATTCATACAACATCTGACACAATCAAACTCTGCTTCGGTGGTTGAAAATGTAACAAGCAATTGTTTTTTGACATCCAAGACACAACACCTGACCTTAATAATTAGATGCTTGAAAATGTAATTCCATTAAGTCCCTACTTATTATGAAACCCAAAAAAAAAAAAAAATGTACTACTACTAACACATCATTAGCACATTTCTTTTGGCATGCGGACATCCCATCATTTTTGCTAACTTATTTAATATCAAATGCTTTCATTATGGATTTATTCAAGTCAATCTTCATACCTTCATTCCGTTTGTTGAAAAAGACCAAGGTTTTGTTTTTTTTTTTTTTTTTTTTTTGCATAAAAAAGTTCAAGGAGAATTCTGTTATGATAAACACAAAGTTATTAGAATATACCAATTTCAAAAGAAAAAAAAAATCTTATAGAACTAGACAAGGGTAACTTTAAAATGCACTGCAACATGAACATACTCCATTCCAGTTCAAAACCTAACCAACATTTTCAAATACATGTTATCCCAGTTCCAAACAGATATAAAACAATCACTGACTTTGATTAAAAAAAAAACGGATACAACGATTAAAGGAAAGTCTAATCACTTAAACTAGAAACCCACAATATCAATTTTGGTTCTCTGCCTTTCAATCTGTGTCTCTTCAATGCTTCTAAATTGCATTCTTTTCAAAACAACACCTCTCCATTCCTTTTTATGTTTATGCCCTGAACACAAAATAAGTTACAAGCTGTATGCGTTTTGCTCAATTTCCTTATCTGTAATAAAGTTTCCGAGAAGAAGGAATGAAGCAGAATTTTGGTTTTTAGGATTAATTCCACATCACATCTTTGGTTTTAAACGCAGGTTTACACATTTATGATCACCAGCTACTCACGTTAACATTTCATCAACTAATTGACTATTAGGTGTCCCATCCAACATCAGTAAGAATATAATAAAGTGCATGCCGCTTATTATTGTTAAATTACAACAAGTAAGAAGTTGTATCGGTGAGAACACTTGCACCAAGCTGACAATTTAGAAAGTCATGTAAGAAACTAAAGTGTAAAAACTGTATTCAACAATACTTTAATGAATACCATCTTCAATGGCTATATAAAAAAGTACATTTTTAAGTTGTTAACCAGGTTGATTTATAACAGTTAGATTCACTCCCTCTGCATTGCCATTGCTTTTGTTTCCCATCAATTGGCATAACGAAAACACAATCGAAATTGAAAATCTTAGCTCACCTTTTAGTTTTTATTTGAGAATCTAAATATTTACAAAACAACTTCTTCTAGAATTGATACCCCTGCAAGAAATTAAAAAAAAAAAAAACTTATGGGGAAGTTTAGAGAACAATCAGCGATTTTAACCAAGCGGAACATTTGAAATGTACTTAAAAAATAATTATAGCAGGATATTTACCTCATGTTTTTTGTTTTTTATGAAGGAGTTTAGATCTTCCGTTACGTAACACCTCCCAAAAGTTGTATCGATTATGTTTAGTGCTGGAGTATCCAAATGGCCATTGGTGAAAACTGTTATCTCAGGACATTTGTTGATTCCCAAAGTATGTAATGATGGCCATGAAAAATCACCCTCCCCTAAGTAAAATCCCTTGAGACTTTTAAGATACTCAAGTTTCAAAGACTTTAGACAAGGTAACGTCACAGTCTCTTTCACTTTAGCATCACCTTCAAATTCTGATTCTTCCTCCTTGACAATTACCTTCAGGTTTTCGCAATCTCTTACATGTACCTCTTGGAGTCGCAGTAGACTACCAACCATGGAACTGGTAAATACATGTTCTAAACTATCACACCCATCAATAGCCAGTGTTGTTAGGTTTGGAAACAACAAAACTGTCCTCCAATGATGTTTGCTCTTCCATATATACTTGAGACTAGGTATATTCTCCAACTCCAGTTGTCTAAGGTTTGGAATTTCAACAACAATATTTGTCCCTTCGAACACCTCCTTTACCCGTGAACAGTCTTTTACTTGAATCCTTTCTAGCTTTGGCAGTTGTAGCAACTCATTGGAGGGAATAATGGATTTAACGTACCAATAATTTGCCATGTCTATTTCAATCAAATTATGAAAAGACCAAGTTGGTAATGGTTGCAAAGAAGTAGAGGACATGCTTGTACTCTCTAAACTTGGTAACCCATTCTGCAACCCCAAAAAAGAAATACAATTAAGAAAACACGTGTGTGTGCGTGCACCTTCGTGTGTTAAAAAGGCAACATCCCTGACTGATGAGTTTACAATAGTGATTAAAAATCTAAGAAGACCCGGTGAGTTGTTGGGTATTGCATAGTTACAGTCTGCACTCTACAGAGATGGTATAATAATACATACAAAACCTAACAGATTAAGGCTAAAAGCCCATGTAATAATCTACATCAATTTATTGAATATATAACTTTGAGTTTATCAAGAAGGCTTTTCAAACTTAGAGATTAAGTATTATTATTCAAACTTGTTACTTGGTGGTTTATTGTGATGGGTGTGATTAAAAATGATAGTTCCAGCAATCTTGAGGGCTTTGAAGCTCAATTACTCGAAAGCCTCATTTCCCATAATTAAATAACGCAAATAAGTTAGATACATACCTGATCTTGATCTGTAGTAGTGACATGAAAGTTAAGGCCACATTCAAGACTATGTTTGCCTAAGCTTGTATGCATGTACTCGAGCTTCTTAGCTGTTGATTGACCTGATGTGAACACCCTCATTTTTTGGCAGTAATCAATCTTTACCTTTTCTAGTGATGGCCATTGGAACTCGTTCTTCCCCAAGAAGAAACCCTCCAGGTTTCGTAGATTGACTAGTTCAAGGGACTTTAAATGAGGAAATATCACAACCCTTGTTTGCTCTCCATGTTCTTCCTTCACAATTACTTTCATTGCGTTACAATCCTCTATCATTAACTCTTCAAGTTGTTTGAGGCTTTCAAGTGTGGAAAAGGTGAATACAAATTGCAAACCTTCACAATCTGAGATTACCAATTTCTTTAGGTTTGACAGTTGAGGCACATTAATATTGCCACCGTTTACTCCATCAATGTTAGTATTACTACCACCATTGTTGTGGTTGATCACCTGAGTTTCAAATACCTCTGTCAACGATGTACAAGAATTTACTTCCATCATTTGAAGATTATTCATTCGTCCTACTGCGTAAGATGGAATCACACTTGACAATGCTTCACAAGATTCTATTTTTATCACTTTAGAGTACTCACATAAGGCCCAAGAAACACCACTGACATGGCAAAACTGTAGTAAACAAAAAAAAAAAAAACTTATAAAATGAACAAAGAAATTTTAATTCAATTTTTATAATAAGCAATTAGAAAATTTGAATTTCGTTGTTTATGTTTAGACTATAAGGAGTGGTGGTGGGGGGGGGGGGGGGGGGGGGGGAGGGGGATGAAGCGTCATGTGGCACTTGTGGGGCCCTTGTGGGGGGGAAAATAATTGTGGGGAGTGGAAGGGGGGGGGGGGGTGTTTTTTTTTTTTTTTTTTTTAACTTTGTTATATAAAACAATAATAATAATAAATATTTTTAATTAATAAAAACCTAGAAAAATACAAAAAAAAAAACCTATAAAATTAAAAAAAAAATACAATAAAACCGAAAAAACCTAGAAGTTGTGAAGGAACGAGAGAATCATTGAATGGGAAATTCGGATAAATTTGCCCACTAATGAAACCCGCATAACCCGCGTAGTCGGGACAAGGTGAAGGAATGGGTGGACGGTTTGGGATCGGGCGAACCGGTGGTGTATTCGGGTTTGAGACAAACGCGTATGGGTTGTTCGGGTCGAAGCCTCGGTTGTATGGGTTCATTTTTGGTTGAGGAAGTGTATAAAATTTGGATGAAAATTGTATAAAATTTGGTTGAAAAGTGTATAAAAATTGGTTAAAGTGGGTGTTTTGTAGTGAAATGGGGGTAATTTAAATTTTTTTTTTTGACCGTTACATAGCCGTTTGAATATTTAATTTTTTTTTTTTTTTAAAAATGTTACCGTTCAAGAATGGGCCAATACCCGCCTGCCACGTGGACTCCCCCTCTCCCCCACGCCAGTGAACCCCCTCCCGCCCCCAGCCCCACGCCATCAATCCCGCCCTACTGGCGGCGGTGTTCCCCCCCCCTTCCCACCCCTCTCCCGCCCCCACTCCTGATAGTCTTAGAAGATGGTAAAACCAATAAGGATATATATAAAAAGCCTGATAGTACATATATAGTTTTTGTTTTCCCTAAGAGTGTTTTCGAAAGTCGGTGTGATTTCATAACTTGGCGCGACGGTTGGGCTAGGAGCCGGACAAGATACCGTTTTGTTTGGGTTGGTATCGATTGTCTGGATTTTGACCGGCCGGTTTTTGACATTTCAGCTCAGGGGTTGGAGCAAGTTAATTCTAGAGTTTCACGTCGTTGGTTCCATATATGACTTCCATAGTTCCATCCTCCTATTACAAACTCCATGAGTTTACTAACTACTAACAAGCCAAATTTGACAAGTTTTTCGAGTGAGCTTAGAGCTTTTTGAACAACGTTACGTTGGATGCAGCTTCATAAAGGGATCACATAATATTAACCAAGTTTTCTTGGTGTTTCACAAAAATACTCAAATAATTTTTGTTTAATGAAGTAATGGATTTAAATAATTCAAATTATTGGCTATTGGCCATCACGAATGCCAACTACCAAAATATGAGCTCACAGTCCCATCTTTTAACAAATTGACCACCAACATACCCAAACTAATTGAAGCCTAACTCCGTTTATATGCTGATGATGTGGCATGCTTTCATGTCAAACTTTAATCTATAATCTATAACAACTAATAAACAAAACCAATTAGTGACCTTCTATTATTACTCTCTACCTTAATGATGATTTGTTTTATAACATAAAAACTCCCCAAATTCACCTTGTTTTTCTTCCTTTAATCCGATGAAGCTTAACCAAAAATTGAAACACTAATATAATCCTTCTTCTTTAACATCTACCAAAGCCCCAAATCCATTGAAGCAATCCATGGTAATCTTCATTAAAATTTTGTTATTCTCTGTTGATTATATGTGGATTAAGATTGTTATTACAAATCCATTGAATAATATTGTTATCTTTCGATTATCAATACATCGTCCCTGATTTGGGGCCGATTAAATATTCTTAAACATTTAAGTTCATATTCTAAAGTTTATGTTAAAACGTACAATTGTTTTGGTGTTAACTTATTAACCGACCATTCGAATCTCTAATGGTTGGATCTATCTTTTTACCGAACTTGAAGTTGTTATAGATTTCTTTATCAGGGTTGGATTGTTATCGGAAAAATAATGGGTAGATAATTATAGATCATTTTTTAGTTGTTTGATTGTTTAGAAACTTGCAATACAAATTCATATGTTTGTGAGACATGTTCATTCGTAATAAAGATTAATCTCTATTACGATTTTTTTTATTTTTAATATTAGGATATTTGTTGTTTATCGTCTTTTATTTCATGAATCAAAGAAAAAAATAAGTAAAAGATGATCTCTGCTAGATTAGAGTTTTTGTTGTTTATCATCTATTATCTCATGAATCAAAGTAAAAATTAGTAAAAGATGATCTCGATTCGGATAGAGTTTTTTTTCACACTTTGCTAATTGATTTTATAAGTTTTAATACATTTTCAAGTATGGTTGAATGTCCATTGTTTTTATTAGGATCATGATATCTATGAAGATTTATTAGACATTAGGGTTTGATCAGATTTGATTGGGTATTTCTGGATGAATGTTTGTTAGCGGGTTAAATGGAATTTATTGGTGGATGTATGGTGTTCATGTTAGTGTTCATCATGTTCATACATATTAGAATATTGTCCTTTGAATGCTCATTTGAATTTTATGTTTGATCTTACTTTTGTTGGTCAATGATGGATTGCATGTTTGTAGGAATCTTTTAATTGGTTACCAAGATTGTGGTATTAACTCTAATTGATTTGGTTTGACCATTTGTCTTTATAGAAAATTCGAATTTAAAATTGATTTAATTGTTTTGGTTTGACCAATTTTTTTACATTATAGATTTTGGTTAAACTTTAAAAATATTCAAATATTAAATGTTCTATTTAAATATTTAATTTCATATTTTAATATTTATAATTTTAATTTTATCTTTCGGTTAATATCATAAAAATTCGAAGTTCAAATTTAAGATAATAATGGTAGCAATTAAAGTTAAATAATACATTTACTAAATTTAATTTGAAATTTTGAATAATATGAATCTTTTTTAAAATATTTAAAATTTTGAACTTAAGTTAATAATGGAAACAATTACAACTAATTACCAACTTCAAGTTAGATATGTTCTAATATATTTAAAATTAATAATTGGTTATAAATTTCTAATATTAGTTACACGTTAATATTCAAATTTTAGATAATATAATTTGAAATTATTGATTTCGATTAAACTTTAAAAATAATCGAATACTAAATGTTCTATTTAACTATTTAATTTCAAATTTTAACATCTATAATTTTAATTTTTAAATTTTGGTTAATATTATAAAAGTTTAAATTTTTTAACTGAAGATAATAATAGTAAAAAGTAGAATTAGATAAAATATTTGATACATTTAATTCAAAATTTTGAATGAGCCGAAACTTTAAAAAAAATAAATTATTTAATTTAAGTTAAAAATGGTAACCATTATAGATATTTATTATCTTTAAATTATAATTTCCTATTATATTTAAAATATAACAACGAAAAATTTCGATTATAAGTTTCTCAAACTAGTTAAAAGTTAAAATTAAAATTATAAGTACTAGATTTTTGAAATTATTAAATTTTATTAAACTTTAATAATATTCGAATACTAAATGTTCTATTTAAGTATTTAATTTCAAATTTTAATATTTATTATTTTAATTTTAAATTTTGATTAATATTATAAAAATTCTAAAAATTTGAATTTAAGATAATTATAGTAACATTTAGATTTAATTAACATATTTAATTTATTTAGTTTGAAATTAATAATGATTTGAATATAAAAAAAACAAATTTGTTAATTTAAGTTAATAATGGTAACAATTACAACTACTTATTACCTTTAAATTACAGATTTGCTAATATATTTAAAATTTAACAAATAGTAACTTTGATTATAAATTTCTCAAGTTAGTTACAAGTTCAAATTCAATTTTTAAATACTAGAATTTCAAATGATAGATTTCAGTTAAACTTTAAAAATATTTGAATATTAAATGTTTTATTTAAGTATGTAATTTCAAATTTTAACATCTATAATTTAATTTTAAATTTTGGTTAATATTATAAAAATTTTAAAATTTGAATTTAAAATAATAATGACAACAATTAGACTTAATTAATGCATTTTATTCAAATTTTTTATCGATATGAATCTTTTAAAAAATTTCAAACTTTTGAATTTAGATTAATAGTTATAACAAGTAAACCTACATGTTACCTCTAAATTAGATATAACATAATATATTTAATTTAACATTTAATTTTTTCAGTTATAAATTTATCAAATTAATTACAACTGTAATTAACAAATTAATTTTTTTACTAATCCTAATTCATATCATTATATATATATATATATATATATATATATATATATATATATTCTGATTTTATAAACCATTTATAATTTGATTCATTTATAAAGATCACAATTCTTGATGAATATAAAGACATTTCAAACATAATTATTTAAAGATTTGGTTTTGAAAGTTGTTCTTCATTTCATGGTAAGTAAAACATCATCTTACAACTTTTTATGATATAGTTTAATGGTTATTTATTAAGTTTATCGTGGTCATACTCGAGTGTAATACACCTATGTATCTACAATATATAAACTGTGAATGTATGCACATATATATTTGGTATTTGTTTAAAAAACAAAAATGTTTTTAAACTACAATAAAAACATAAGATATTAGCATAAAACTTGCATCTATAAGGTTGATGTTACATACTTCTTCCTACAATTAACCTTCTTTCTGATGCCATATGTAGTAAACTGAGCTCACTTGCATTTTGTTTAATAACTCAAAATGTCAATTTTAATTTTTTTGGCAAGTTGTTTGTGGCAGTTGACTTTGACTCGGATCAGATTATTGCCTTGAATTAAAATTTTTTTAGTATATTCATCGTGCATATCTTTTTTATTTCCCAATTAGATTATTTACTTTTTTTTTTTGCCTCAAATATAAACATGATACGTCTAAGTGATCTAAGCATTCATCGAAAGATGACACTTTAATTGGTAAGTTGTTACAATTTTAATTAATCAATGCAAAAAAGATAATTTAAACTTTAACCCACATTTAATTTAATAATTCAACTTATATTGAATTTGTTTATGTTTTTTAGGTGATCTGGAATGAACACCTATTTTCAACTTCAAAAGGTAATTGAATTATATGTTGTTTTTTTTTACCTATGAATTTTATTTTAACTATTGATTACGTTCATGTTTCATTATTCTTATATGAATATTTAACTTTTTTTGTTAACGCATGTTTAGATTTATTTTTACTCGATAAAGTTTAAAATTCAAAGTATTAGTATTTATTGAACTGTGTGTCCACACGAACAATAATCTAGTATAATATAATATATATACATATACACACACATTCTTAAACCCTGTCTCTTTAAACAGATCCCTAACTCAATTGACAAATAACCACCATAGCTTCACTTGAAGCAAGCCATCTACCACCACCTCTAAATTTCAAGCAAGCCACCAACCATCACCGCTTCATTTCAAGCCAGCCACCAACCATCTCCCTTGTGATATATATAAATGGTCGGCGTTCACCAACCCTAACCGTTCCTCGACCCATCGCATACCTAACTCCGGCTACCTCTTAACCGTCTCTTCACCTTAACATTCTTATGGAATCAAAGGTAAACATCAACTCCTTCCACTCTTCCGGTCCTGTGAAATTGAAGTCCCAATGTGGTGGTCGAATTGTATGTGAAGCCTGGGAAATAGTCGTCCAAGGTTCCTATCGTTTACTTATCATCGCTTTTTTAATTCATTTTTTGTTTATGATTTTTGAATATATATAAATGTGTGTGTGTGTGTGTATGTGTGTGTTTTGAGAGGCGGTGATGGTGGTGGATTTCAGGTTCTATGAGGCGGTGGAAGTGGTGTTGGGGGTTTAAAAGTTCAGTGGCAGTGATGGTGGGGGGTTTCAGGTTCTTTGAGGCAGATGGTAATGGTGGTTGGTGGGTGGTAGTTGTGGTGATAGTGGGATGGGTGGTGGTGTTTGTTGTTGGCAGTGAACGGTTATGGCAATGGTGGTGGTTCTAGTGGTGGTGGTGGTAGTTAGCGGCTGGCAAGAAAGGTGAGAAGAGACTTGGTTGTATGGTGTGCTCCCCCTTCTATTTTTTATTTATTTAATTATATTTTTTATATTAAAACACACACACACCCTGTTCATCTTCTTCATCACTCATCACCTTCACCTTCACCTACTTCTCTCTCCTACCTCTCCGCAACCCCACCACCGTGCGCTTCCACCGGCACCAACCCACCACCAAACCAGACACACACACACACGCACCAACCCCACCACCGTCCGCCTCCACACACACTGTTCATCTTCTTCATCAGTCATCGCCTCCACCCACCTCTCTCTCTCTCTCTTTCTAAAACTAGACACACACCACACACCCATAAACAATAATAATACTCCAAAATAATAAATAATAATATAAAACACATCGGGGAGAAGGGGGATGATTCCCTGTTAGCACCGATTTGGGGTCGGTGTGGGCGGTGTTCATTGACGGGGGAGATGCCATGTAGGCTCCCCGACCCGTTCCCCATTCCCACTCCGCACAACCTTAGGGCTATTACTGGATTTAAAAAGACAGATCCACATCATTCTCCACATATGATTATATTTGAGTCAATTATAAAGTCATCTATGTTCAAACAATATAAGACAAATATTATATTATATTATATAAGTTCTAAAAAAAGGCAAAGTGGGTGGACGGCTCAAAACTAAATGGGTCCCTCTTTCCATCAACTGAGACAAATTATGGATTTCTATCAATACTATTACATCTCTTGGTGTTGTTGTTCATCAAAGTATATGGTCGGAGCTTCATGATATAGAGAGTTCATCAAGAGCTTATACACATAGTGATCAAGAGGATGCTGTTGAAAAATGATCCTAATTCCATGCATGCATGACCAAGTTTACGTTGCAATTGGTTTGAATTCAAATAAACGGTCACCTTGGCCCAGTCGTAGTTTGTTGAGAGTCATAAGGTAGCTCTTGCATATCAGGAACCAACTAGTCTATTTAAGTTCTATGTATTTTGTGTTTATGGTCATGTAACTCTCATCTTTCACTTTCAATAATATTCGTGCAATCTGTGCCGACTTATTCTATTGATCTTGTTCTTGTTTTTCTGTTTATTGTTTAAGTATTGAGCTCTTGCAAACACGTATCTGCAATACTGCACAAGAGCTATGGCAGTAATACAACAAGGTGTGCATGATCAATTGTTTTCTCGTATAGCATCTGCAAATACTGCACAAGAGGCTTGGGGCATATTAAAGATGGAATTCTAGGGGGATTCACAAGTGCAAGCTGTGAAACTGTAGGGTTTAAGGCGAGAGTTTGAGAACCTGGGAATGAAAGATGGAGAGGCTGTGGGTGATTATTTTTCCAGAGTAATAGGCATTGTGGGACAACAAAGATCCTATGGAGAGGAGATCACAGATCAGAAGATTGTTAAAAAGATACTACGTAGTCTTACATCTAGGTTTGACTATGTGGTACCTTCAATAGAGGTGGCATATGATCTCACAAGGTTGAGCCCAAAAAAACTCATGGGGATATTGCAGTCTCAGGAGGAGAAGCCAAATGGCATATCTGGTGATTCAGGTTGGAAGAATGGTGAAAAGAATGATGAGCAGGCCCTGCAAGTGTTCCAACCAAACAGAAGATCAAGCAATGATGTGAATGGTAGAGGCCGTGGAAGAGGAAATGCAAGAGGAAGAGGTAGAGGTAGAGGTCGATCCTTTGACAGAACTAGAGGTCCACAGTGCTATAACTGCAATAAGCATGGTCATGTTAAACGTGAATGTTGGTATAATGATGATCAACAGGTGAATGTTGCTAATCAAGATGAGGAAGATGGACAGGATGATGTTCCTCATCTGTTCATGGCATGTGTGACAAATCATGCCTTAATGAACTGTGAAATAAATGAACATTCCTCCTCAGATGTATGGTTTGTTAATTCTGGAAGCTCAAACCATATGACAGGAGTTAAATCTATATTCACTACATTGAATATAGCATTTAAACTCTCTGTCAAGATGGGAAATAAGAAACAGATAAAGGTAGAAGGAAGAGGGAATTGAAAGTAAAGATGAATGATGGAAGCATGGCACTGTTGGAGGATGTTTACTATGCTCCTGAATTGGAGTACAATCTGTTAAGCGTGGGGCAATTAATGAGGAAAGGTTATGCACTATTATTTGATGATGGTGCATGTTCCATTGTGCACAAGAAGTCAGGATCAGAACTCATGAAGATTTAGTTAGCTCCAAACAATATGTTCCCTCTTGATGCATCAAAAGTGAAAGCTCACAAGCCTAAAGTTCATGAAGAAACAAGACTATGGAACCATAGGTATGGGCATCTAAATACATAGGCACTGCAACAATTGTATAGGAAACAGATGGTACAAGGTCTACTTGTGATGAAGGAAATAAGAGTATGTGAAGGGTGTGTGATGGTGAAACAACATAAGATGCCATTCTAAACAAGCACCAGAAGGGCAACAAAACCTCTAGAGGTGGTGCATTCAGATGTGTGTGGTCCCATGCCTATTCCAAGCTTGGGAGGAAGTAAGTATTTCTTGTTGTTTATTGATGATTACACAAGAATGAGTTGGGTATATTTTATTGAAAGAAAATCATAAGTGTTTTCTAAGTTCAAAATATTTAAGGCCTTAGTAGAGAAACAAAGTGGTCATTCTATAAAAGTGTTGAGGTCGGATAGGGGTGGTGAATATTTGTCTAATGAATTTAATGTGTTTTGTGAGCAACATGGTATTAAGAGGCAATTAACTGCTCCATTCACTCCTGAGCAGAATGGAGTATGTGAGAGAAAGAATAGAACCATAGTGGAAATGGCTCAATGTATGCTGCAGGCAAAGCACATGCCAGCATATTTTTGGGCAGAAGCAGTGTCAACTGCTGTCTACATTTCCAATATAGCTCCCACTAAACCAAATGAAAACAAGAGCCCTACTCATATGTGGTCAGGAGAAGTTCCAAAAGTGAAGGACTTGAGAGTGTTTGGTAGCATAGTGTATGGACTGAATCCTTCTCAATTGAGGAAGAAGTTCACACACTCTAAATCTCAAAAGTGTATTATGATTGGCTACTCATCACCAAGCAATTATAGACTCTACAATCCTATCACTAAGCAAATCCTCACTAGGAGACATGCTGAACCAGATGAAGATGCAGAATGGGATTGGAGTAAAGAAAAGAATGCTAAAAACAAGCATTTATGGGAGATTAATCTTATTGATTTGTTGTTTGACACTACAGGTGATGATAATAATCATGTTACTAATCTTGACCCATCTAGCAGCTCTAGTGTGCAGGGTTCAACATCTCAGCAAGAGGATGTGATCACACCAGTACAAAGTCCGGGAAGGTCCTCTCAAAGTAGTGCAGTATCAACTAATCAAGATGTCCCAACACAGGTCAGGCAGCTGAGTGATGTGTATGCAGAAACTATACCAATGGAATATTTTAATGCATGCCAGTTTGCATTAAATATCTCTGATCCCCTATGTTTTGAAGATGCTATTGTATGTGACAAGTGGAAGCAAGCAATGGATGAAGAAATGAAGGCAATTGTAAAGAACAAGACATGGCAACTGTTAGATCCTCCTAAAGACAGAAATGTGGTTGGATTGAAATGGTTGTACAAGACAAAACTTGGCCAAAATGGTGAAGTGGTGAAGTACAAGGCAAGATTGGTGGCCAAGGGGTACTCTCAAAAGAAGGGCATTGATTTCCAGAAAACCTTCTCCCCTGTGGCTAGATTTGAAACCATCAGAACAGCTATTGCAGCTGCTGCATAGCTGGGATGGATCATCTACCAATTAGATGTGAAATCAGCATTTTTTAATGGGAATTTGGAAGAAGAAACCCATGTGCAGCAGCCTGAGGGTTATGAAGTGCAGGGTGAAGAACACAAGGTGTACAAGTTGTTTAAAGCCTTATATGGGCTCAAGCAAGCTCCAAGGGAATGGTATGCCAGAATTGACTCTTATTTGCTCAATAAAGAGTTTGCGAGAAGTTACAGTGAGCCTACTCTATATGTCAAGAAGATTAAAACAGGTGATGTGATCTTTGTGTGTTTATATGTGGATGACATAATATATGACAGTTCAAATATGCAGCTGATTTGTGAATTCAAGCAAGGGATGATGAAGGAATTTGAGATGTCTGATCTTGGACATCTTAAATATTTCTTGGGATTAGAAGTTCATCAAGCAGTCAAGGGTATATTTGTTTGTCAAACTAAATATGCTCTTGACTTGTTAAAGAGGTTTGGTATGCTTGGATGTAAGGCTGAAGACACTCCTATGAATATGAATGAGAAGTTTCAGGTGAATGATGGGGCTGCAAGAACTGATGAGAGTATGTACAGAAGTATGATTGGGGGACTGATGTATTTAACCAACACTAGACCTGACATTGCATATTCTGTTAATGTAATGTCCAAGTTTATGCAGAAACCCTCTAAGCTGCACTTTGGAGCAGCAAAGAGGATCCTGAGGTATGTTTCAGGGATAGTCAAGTATGGATTATGGTATGAAAGAAATGTGAAGATTGAACTGTGTGGATACAGTGACAGTGATTGGGCTAGCTATATTGATGATAGAAAGAGTGTTTCAGCCAATATGTTCTCCTTAGGAAGTGGTGTAATTGCCTGGTCATCCAAGAAACAACATACAGTGGCTCTCTCTAGCACTGAAGCTGAGTATATTGCTGAAACTGGTGCAGCTTGTCAAGGAATCTAGTTGAGAAGGATTTTAAGTGATCTTGGTTTAATTCAAGATAAGGCAATAGTCATTTGGTGTGATAATAAATCATCAATTAATCTGTCCAAGAATGCAGTGGTAGATGGTCGCTCAAAGCATATAGAACTAAAGCATCAATTCATTATAGATAAAGTGGAAGAGAAGGAGATTGTTCTTGAGTACTGTGGGACAGATGAGCAAGTGGCAGATCCATTAACAAAGGCACTGGCACATGTCAAGTTTGTGATGTTCAGAGACAAGATGGGAATGAGAGAATTAGGATCAAGGGAGGGTGTTGAAAAATGATCCTAATTCCATGCATGTATGACCAAGTTTACGTTGCAATTGGTTTGAATTCAAATAAACGGTCACCTTGGCCAAGTCTTAGTTTGTTGAGAGTCATAAGGTAGCTCCTGCATATCAGGAACCAACTAGTCTATTTAAGTTCGATGTATTTTGTGTTTATGGTCATGTAACTCTCATCTTTCACTTTCAATAATATTCGCGCAATCTGTGCCGACTTATTCTATTGATCTTGTTCTTGTTTTTCTGTTTATTGTTTAAGTATTGTGCTCTTGCCAACAGATGCATTGCGCTGACTAACTTAAGATTAATTTTCTGAAAATTCAACTTCTGGTAACACAGTTTTTAGGAGATTTCGAACGTCAAAATCTGAATTTCTGAAAATAGTTAATGGCATGGAGAGTTATTTTCTATTTGTTTCATACGATATATGATGCAGTGTGGAAAATGAGCTTCACATGTATGCAAAAATGCACCTTCATTATCCATCATCTTGCTTATGGTACATGTGTAGACACGTTTGATGAATACTTGTGTATGTAAGAGTGCACTTCACGTGAGAGACTTCAAATCGTTTGCGATGACGCTGTTAGATTGTATGGAAAAGAGTTTTTACGTGCACCAACATCAAAAGATATTTAATTGTTTTATAGGCACATGCAACCAAACATGGATTTTCTGGGATGATTGACATTATTAATTATATTGATTATATACTAAGTGTTTCCCTACCTGTTGAAAGATAGCAGATTATCTTCTACAATTTAAGTAACCAAAGTTAAGTGACAATACAAGAGACTTTAATATTTTGCATGAGGTATTTTGTAGGTTGAAGAATGTTCGGGTCAAGACATAGCATTGGAGCATAGTATGGTCAAGACAATTCAAGATAGCAGATTAAGAAGTCCAGAAGATAAGAAGTCCAGAAGATTGTTTCAGGCCCGTGTAAAGTTTAGCCCATTCTGGTTATAATTCTTATGAGCCCATTTATTAAGCCCACTAAACCAACGAATAAGTCCAGTCGTTGGTTTGTTCAAGTGGTCAGGCTCGGATACTTGGTTTGGTATGCTTTACACGTTGGCAATCCGGATACATGATTCAATGGCTCAGATCACTTCATTATGTGTTTTCTTGTTTTAATCTAACGGTGGCCTTTAGTTCGGGTGTGCTTGTTTCCAAGCCTATAGAGAGTGCTATATAAAGGCCTCTTGATTATTGTGTACCAGTTTAGCTCTTGTTTTCATTTTTCTCTCTAAATACTCGTAGTCAGTCTCTCGTGTATTCAGGTCTAGGGTTTCTTGTAATCCAGTAACAACTTGTTTCTGGTGTTTAGTATTTGTAATCCTGGTGGATTTGGATAGAGTTATAGGCTGAGAGTTTGTATAGAGATTAAGTCTGTTAGTCTGTTCTTTGTTTTGTGATTCTGTTTAGTAATCGTTGAGTTTAATAAAGAATATTTGAGTTGATATCATGTTTTTGACACTACCGAACGACGGGGAAAATACATGAGAGGTTACCATAACATGCCAATAATTATCCTAAAGGCAACCATGTCACAAGATACGTGGTTCTAACATGCATTCTTTGGTGTGACTGGTTCAAGCAACAACCTTACTGTCCCTTACCAGTCGTCGTTATTTGGCGCGGTCGGTTGTGCATGGTCGAGCAACTAAGTGTGCACTTGAGGTTAATGGAACACAATATAAACATGGGTACTATCTAGCTTATGGCATCTATCCTACCTGGTAAATTTTGTTAAAACATTACCTCATCCACAAGGAGAAAAATGTAAAAGATTAAGGGTTGCTCAAGAAGGCGCAAGAAGAGATGTTGAACGTGCTTTCGGTAATATATAAGCACGTTGGGGACATATAATCAGAGTATTGGCAAGGCAAATTATTGTTGCGAAGATGAAGGGATGAAGGTCATGATATGCCCAAACTATGAAATGGATGTTGAAACTACCGAAGTAGTTGACAGTGATGTTATTTATGAGTTCTGAAATGGGATACTCATTTCTACCTTTGAGTGGATTTCTTGGAGCATATTTTTCATACTTACATACTAAAGATCGATGAGTGTGTTTTTCTGTCAATTTTTTTTTCCTCAAATACTTTCATTCCAAGACAAAGAATCAAGATAATGGGCAGACGGGCAACAAGCTGCGCCGTCACCCCATTCTAAATAGCAAATCCTAATATACTAAAAACGTAACCCTGCCCACCCGGAGCCGAGATACTACTATGAATAACCCGCTGGACCCTAGTCAGGAAACGGGTATAGCCTCCGATGCAAATGAGCAAAAGGTATCAAAAGCCAAGGGTAAAAAAACGTTTAGCTATGTCTTTAATTATGTTAGGCTATGTTGTATAGCTATGTCAATTATTTTTAAAAATAATGTTGTATCAAAAGCCAAGGCTCTGTCAATTATTTTTAAAATAATGTTGTATCAAAAGCCAAGGCTCTGTCAATTATTTTTAAAATAATGTTTAATGTTAGGCTATGTTGTATTATTTCTTTATAGTAGTTGTTATATTCAAGTATTTAGTAATTTATTCTTTTTTTAATATCTGTTTTAAAATAACATTATTAATTCCTTTCAAAGAAACAATATTATAAAATACGTATTTAGTATTTTGCGTTAAAAGTATTTATTTTAGATTTAAATTTAAAAATAGTTGTGGCGTGGGAAGCATACGAAACGTGTAATATTTCCGGTGATTTAGCAAGTTGTGACAAGTTAAAATGTAATTAGTGGGAAAATGACGTTGATGTCGAGGAGAGGGGAATTGTGACAAGTGTGGCAAGATTGGGATATCTTGCACCCTTAGGGGTTGTATATATCTTGTACAGAATTGTGCAGTGTTTCATATGGGGTGTAGGGAAATCATGATTACGAGCTCAAGTACTTTACTTAGAGGGTGTTTGGGATTGCGTTTTGAATCTGATTTTTAGATTATCGCGTTTTGAAAACGCAGATAATCAATTTTTAGTGTTTGGGATTGCGATTTGAAAACGCAGATAATCAGTTTTTTAGGCTACCAAAACGCAATAATCTATAAGCAGCTCCACCACTGCTTTTCCAAAACGCATAATCTATTTTGAATAATCAATCCCAAACACCCCCTTAAGCCTATATACTTAATACCTATTTTATCTATTTTGTCTTCTGAAGAATAAGCTAAAATTATAATATAGTACATGAGAGGACAAACAATAAAAACCACAGAGAGAACATACCTTAGATTCATCATGAACACCACCAATGTGCTTTAGGTTCTCTAGGTATATAAAATTGAGAGAATGAAGACGAGGGAAGGAATTGGTGGTGGTGTGGGTATATGTAGATGTTGTCTTTTCTTCACTTCTATCATCTCGGTTTGATACAACCTCTTCAATACCTTCACAAAATGATACGTCGATTTCCTCTAGGTTGGGAAAAAGTCTTGCCATGAGAGGTGAAAACAAATACTGAATCCTATGGCAGTGCCACATTTTTATGGTTTTGAGGTTGTGGAATGAGGATTGTGGGTGTTGTTTATGAAGAAATAAGAATTCATTCCAATTTTGGCACTTCCACACATGAGTCATCCTCTCCATATCTTTTAAAGTTAAATCCTTGAGGTAGGGAAATAGAGTTTCCAATTCTCCATTACTTATCTCAAACACCACCTTCACTCCTTCATTTTTGCTAAATCCAAGGTTAGAAAGTTGAAGTGGAAAAGGGGGTGTGAGACTCGATGGAAATGCAATATTAAAAGTATTTTCAAGGGCTTCGGGTATCTCCTCGCTTGATATACTGTTAATCTGCATATATATCACAACAGTTGTAATTTGTAATATCCATTTACATGAGTTAACTGTATTAATGATTTATAAAACAGAAAGTTATTCTAATAATGGTATGGAAGAAGTAGCAAATAACATTCAAACGAATAACAGGTTCCATGCAACAAATAAATTTAAGTGACACGCATGTTACCTCCACAAAATTTATATGGGAATGAGGCAATTATAAACAAATGAGATTAGAAAAGAAAAGCAAATTATTTAAAAAAAGTGAAAGTCTTACCAATTCCTTGGTGTTGGTCGTTGTGAATACATTTCTAAACTCCTTACAGCCTTCTATGTTTATCCTTTCAAGAGCTTCAAAGCCATGTATACTACTCGATTTATTTTCACCACCCTTTATCCTCCACAACTCTCTTACCTTCTCTGAATCCCTCACCATAAGGCTTCTCAAGCTGCTTTTCCCAACTTGCTCAACTTCATGACCAACACATTCCAAGTCGTAGTTGAATATTACTACAATGGAACCACATTTTTTAACTGTAAGCCTTTCTAAATGATTCAGTATTCTCATTGGATTGGTTGGAAAGAGATTCACAAGACTATCACACCCCTCTACTTCAATTTCTCTCGCCATGGAAATATTGTTAACTTCCTCCTCACTACTACACGCCCATATATGTGTCAACTTTTCCATAGATTTAACCTTCAGTTTATTCAACACTGAAATTCTAACCTGAAATTAAAAATAATATACGATGAACAAAGTAACTAAATATAGCTAGTTTACAGTTAAACATTCATGATGTTCAGCTAGTTACCTGACTGTTCAAAACCGGCTGTTGCAATGCAGAAATATCATTACAATCAGGATAAATGCTAGTGAAGTTGGGAAGACCATCAACTTCCAACTCAACCAGTTGTGGTAGCTGAACTACATTGTCTACGAGGAACAAACTTGCGAGCTTTGGTAGGTTCTGTAAAGACAGAAACTTTAGCTTCTCGAATTTAATCATCTCACCTTCACTACTAATCTCTCTTCCATAATCATGTACTAGTGCTTCCAAAACAGAGCATGACTTCACTTCGAGGCGTTCAAGTTTCCTCAAACCGTTTGCCACACACACTGGGAAGAGGTATTCCAAATTTACACAGTTAGAAACCACAAGGTTCCTTAAATTGCAAAATATACGCTCATCGTAACGGTGGATTGAAACAGCTTCTTCAAGACCAATCATATCACCCACTTGTAAATGAAGTTTCTCGGTTTTGTTGAATAGCTCACTAATTTTGCAATCCTGAAGGTCTCTGATGCTGTCAGTCAAAATCTTCAAAGTATTCTTGGACGAATTTCTTTCATTGTACCTGTCTGCGTCCAACACACAACCGATAGCTATCTTGAACTTATAAAGCTTCGTAACGGCCAAATTTTTCAGATGGGTCTTCTCCTCCACGAACTCGACTTCTAATGCACAAAGCTTGCTTGAAAGCATTTGTAATTCTTCAAAATTAGTATTCGTGAATCTAATAGCTTTCCCGCCGTAAGAAACTCTCATATAAAGCTCTTCAAGATATTCTAAATTTTAAAGACACCATCATCAATATGAAGGTCAATACATCCCGTCAAATCTAGTAGTTTTAGCTTTCTTAGCTTTCCAATTGTAGATGGTAGTTTGCGGATGCCACAACGTGCCAAGCTCAACACTTCCAAATTAACAAGATCTCCAATAAAAGTGTAATCAAACATCAGTTTGCATTCATGAAGACAAAGTGATTTGAGGTTAGTTAAGCATTGAAGAGATCTTGGAAACTGTGGATATTGCATTTTATAATATGACATGACTTTGAGGTTTTCCATATTTTCATAAAAACCTTCTGGAAACGTGAGAGGCAAATCCCCATCCAAAAGTTGTAAAAGAGACAGGTTTTGATATTTGAAGTCTCTTGGAAACTCAGACATACCCCTGCATGCCACTGATATTCTTTCGCAAGGCATAAGCTTGTCCATTTCATTTGTTTCCCACTTAGATACATCGCCATGGTTGATAATCCATTTATTATCCCCCTTAGAAACTTTACCAACCACAAAAGCATGCACAAGATCGTGCATTTTGACACACCCATTGCAATCACTGTCGATCAACAAATTTGCATTTTTAAGTGTCTCTACACTTGTGTTTGTCCGGTCTCTAGCCTCTCTCAAAGTGGAAACATTTTCTAACATCTCTATGCCCCATGCATGTCTAGTGAGATCCTCTATTGGAATATCATAATCCTCAGGAAACAAGCCACAATGCAAAAAAATTTGCCTATCCTCTTCTTCTTCTATACGCTCGAAGCTTATATTGATAGTTTCTTGCACATTTTTGTCGGGTCCATTTTTCTTTAAGCGACTAAGTGCATTTCTCCATACAGAAATGTCTTGAGATTTAAGAGTTGATGCAATGATTTTCATGGCCAATGGCAAATAACCACATTTTTTGACAATATCACATCCTATTGAATACATATCATGATCATCTTCTATTGAGACTCCTGTGATTTGAGAAAAGAACTTTAGTGCTTCTGCCTCCTCCAAGACATCGACTTTAACTAGTTGAAGAACCGAATCAACATCAACCACAATTTTTGTGCAAACATTAGAATCCCTTGATGTGAGCAACAGTTTAATACCATTCGGCAAAGGACTTCTTAGTCCAATGTCTTTGAGTTCAATCTTCTCCCACACATCGTCCAATATAACTAGAGTCTTTTGTTTAGCTAGTGACAAATCTACAAACTTTTTATAAAGAAAATCCGCCCTTACTGATTCTGAAGCTTCTGGTAGACCATCATCACATATGTAAACTGCTATATCTCTCTGAATGGAAAGCATGTCACGATTTTGACTAAAAACTACTTTCACAATCCAGCGAAACATATTATTATCTTCTGCAACCTTTTTGAGTTGTTCCATCATGGTGGTCTTTCCAACACCACCCATACCGCATAAGGCTATTACTTGACTAGTCTTGTCGTCTTGTTGAAGGACTTTAAGAGCTTGCTTAAATTTCTGATCTCTTGATTTGAACTCAATTTGACAAATTTCACCCGCTGGTGATGGCGTATAAGTTAATGCCGCTCTGGATTCAACTCTTCCAAAAGGCCTGCTGGCATCACTCCAATTAATATCTTTTTCTTCATTAATAAGGCGTTCGATGTCCTTAATAGTCTTGAAGGCGCTTCTTCCAGCTTGGTACCTCTTTTTCACGTCTAAACATCCAATGCTATTTATTGAAATGCTTTGAACTTCGTTTTTGACTTTTTCAACCTCTCCCAACCAACCTTTTACACGAGCAGGTATCTCCTTATTATTTCTCTTGTTTCTTTTCATGTGCTCATTGACATCTTGGCTTCTACATTTCAAAACCTCCATTTTGTTTATCATGTCTTCAACACGTTTTGTTGAGGAAGTGACATGTCCAAGGTGTTTCGTGATATGACTGGTAAAGATGTTCAAAACAGAAACAACTATTTGAGACGCAATCTGCTCCATTTTAAACCTACAAATCAAATAAACATATAAAAACCGAAAACTAGCCAAGAATTGTTAAAAAAAAAAAAAATACATATTCCAAGAACACTAAAATAGGAAAGTCGAGCATCAAGTGGTAAAGGGTCTGCATTTTAGAAGTTAACTAGCTACGAATTCAAGTCCTTAATTTTTTAACGGCCAACAAAAGCCCGACTACCCGGGGTAAATCAATGGCAAAAGACGATCGCGTACGCCCTCGACTGCAGACAACGTTGGATAGTTCAAGCCCACCATCTCTAGTTCTGGTCAAACCCACCGACTAAAGGCCCACTGCGGTAAAACCCGGTTGGGATCGGATTCAAATTTGAGACCTTTGAACTTATACCAAATCACTTCCCCTCCATTGTCAGTTGAGTTAGAGCCCATTGGCGAATTCTGTTGGGTTTAATCTTGACATTTGGGTTGGTTTTATTTGTTTTGAATAATTAGTATTTTAGTTATTACTTCTAAAATAATGGCCATGCAGAAGTAGTAGGATGTGAACGTTGGGAGTCGACATTTTAGTAGGATAGGTTGTTTTAGTCATTGTTTGACTACACCTTTTATGGTAGACTTTAGTTTGTTTCTGTTAAGCATGTAGGCTATATATGTAGCTCTCTTTGGTTGAATAAAGTACTTTAACTTTTGCAAATATCCTTCTTTCTTTTCTGCATATTTATGTGAGTGTTTGGGATTGTGTGAGTGTGATCGAGGGGCCTGAACCAACATTTAGTATCACAACAAGGTTGAAAGAGAGGGCCGGTTTAAGAGTCGTGTACGGAGAAAAGGGTAGCAGTCCCTCTAAACTGTGGGGCTGAAGATGAGGCAGTAGCAAGTCTCGGTTGTTATGCTTGTGAGCCGAACACGGTTCCGGGTGAGCCAGATGAGACTAGGAAGAAGACTATATGTGAATAGAATGAAAGAAGATTGAACGAGACAACAACGTATTGATGGTGTTATAGCAAGCCGAGAGTGGAGAATTAATTCAATCTCAAAAGCAAGCAGGGAAGATGATTCGTTTGAAGATAATGGTATAGTTTTTATTTTTATCAGCCCAACATGATCATATGGACAAGTCAACAAAAATGGTAAGAAGAAAGTCGAAAGAAAAGGAGACCGTGGCCGAGAAGCTTGATAGAGATCATTTGTCACAGAAAATAGTTCAAAAGGAGGAGACCGTTGATTACGCAAGATGATTAAGTCACCGGAAAATGACCGTACCGGTGTAATGAAGAAGACCGAAGAAAGAGACCGGAGGAGGTGACCGAAGACCGAAGGGTCATCTGAGAAAGAAGTTTAGACTGTCGTCTTCGGAGAAGTAGAACCGATGATAAGAAGACCGCTGTCGGAAAGATTGTTCTTATTGTTGGACATATAATCTTTGCATATCAAAGTAGTACAACAAGCAATATTATATTAGTGTTTAAGTTATTGTCTAGTCAAGTCAAATGTGGCAAAAAAAATGTATATATGTTTAGTCACATATAGGAAAGGGTATGTACAACAGTTACTTTGTATATGTCAGTTTATGTGTCAGTTATGGTTGGTCAAAGGGACACACCGTTTCGTCTAACGGTTAATAGTATTATCCAGCGGTTAACGGTACTAGAGGCACTGCTTTGCCTAGTATTTAAAGGGTCAAACTGTACAGATTTATCATCATCAATACAATACAGTTTACCATATTTTTCTGATCGTTATCCCTCCTTTCTATCTTTCCCACAACACAAATTATGTACAGATCAAATACTAACATGTCATCAGAGCCATATGATCCTAAAACCTGTGAGTATGATCTTAACCGTAACATTTGGTTAAGAAAGAAGAAGATGCATCAAGAACAAGAGAGAAGTTTCTCAGGAAGAAACAACCAATCGACATGGTTGTTTAGAAGACTAAGTCCATCCATTGTGATTGAAAGAAATGATTCAAGAAGTGTTCCCAGGGTGTTTTCTAGGCTTGGCCAGAACCGTACACCAGTGAATTAGTGGGATTCAAGGAACAAGGAAAGGGAGAATCAAGATTCAATCATTATGGACTCTGAGTTTTATGATTCCTCAAGTGGAATAAAGGAAGACCCTGAGAAAAATAAAGAAAGGAACAATAGTTTCCTTAATATGATGCAACCACAAGTGGCAAGCGATTTCACACGACCAATCTTCCCGAAAGGTATGCGTTGTTCTTTCTGTAGTGAACCTTTCCATTTCAGAAGGAATTGTCCCAAAAGAATTGGAAAACTAGAGTTCCTTATCAAGGGAACATACGGGATAACATGGGACCAGATTTGGTTCGCAAGTAAAAATAGAAAGCAACATGCAAGTGGGTTAAAGAAATTGTTCTATGGAATGGAAGAATCGTTTGGTGTTGAAGGAAGCCCAGACGGATTTAAAAGAGAACTTTATAAAGGCAAGGGATGTGTGGAGATTTTTAGCGGAAATGAAAGACACATAATAAGTAACGTGTATTTCATTCCTACACTGAAAAGAAATGTGTTAAGCATAGAGAAATTGAAAGAACAAGGGTTCAAAATTGAGTATGATGGTGATGTTTGTTACATTACCAAGAATCCCATGCATAAAGGGAAAGAGAAAGAATATGTATACAGACCCTTAATCCACTGTTGGAGATGTAACGACATGCACTATGGGTATGAATGTCCCATGTGCAGCCCAGAGAACAAAGAAGAAACGGGTCAGAAGTATATAAAAATTGAAGAAGGTTCGACCAGCAATATGCACGAGAACAAGGGAAAAGAAGAAACAGGAATTCATGCAAGTATGCATACAGTCGAGAAAGAGACTAAGGGTCAAGGAAAAGAGAAAGAAGAGTTTTTGAAAAACTTTGAGAAGTTTACCTTAGATCCGAAGTATGCATATCAGAACGAAGAAGGACCAATATTGTATCCTACAAACAAATCATCCATGGACGATTGTATCACCTTTTTGGATTTGATACACATCGCCACACAAGTTGAAGTGCACAAGGCAAAGTTCAAGAGAGAGTTTGAAAGGACAATCAATTGGCTTTTAAAGAAGTTTCTAAACCAAAGTGGCCATATACCAATGCCACCAACAGATCACTATGGAAGGAAAATAGTTCTCTTAGATCTACACATGACCGTAGCAAAGTATGGAGGTTATGAGACAGTCAAGAAACAAGATCTATGTAATCATGTTTCATGGGGCATGGGCTACGGACAAGGACCATCAAGGCTGATCAAAGATGAAGAATTAGCACAAGATTTAAAGATGGTTTATGAGAAGTATTTGGAGATGATAAACTGGTATCATCTGGTGTATAAAAGAAGAGAACTTCAATTGTATGACAATAAGGAAAAGGCTGCAATCAATGAAGGAAAAAGAACTTGGAAAGAGGAAGAGATGCCTCCTAAAAAGAGAACAAAGTCGAGTACAAGCAACAGTGGAAAATAAATTTGAAGATAATGAATGATATGCAAAGCTTAGGGGGGTAAATGTTGGACATATAATCTTTGCATATCAAAGTAGTACAACAAGCAATATTATATTAGTGTTTAAGTTATTGTCAAGTCAAGTCAAATGTGACAAAAAAAAAATGTATATATGTTTAGTCATGTGTAGGAAAGGGCATGTACAACAGTTACTTTGTATATGTTAGCAGGTTTAACAGGTCTCTGACGATGCAAGCAACACAAGTTCTAAACATGAACACGACTTGTTTAACTGCCTTATATCCCATGTTTATAACACAGTTATACATTTTATGTAACAAAAAAGAGAAATGATGGATATTTGCCTCTTAATTGTAATTATTTTTAAAAAAGTAAAAAATGGCATAGTATAATTTTCAGTTAACAGGTCTAATAGTGTCTTATACAGGTTACCCATTGCCAGCCCTAGTCAAAGGGACACACCGTTTCGTCTAACGGTTAATAGTATTATACAGCGGTTAACGGTACTAGAGGCACCGCTAATTGGCCTAGTATTTAAAGGGTCAAACTGTACAGATTTATCATCATCAATACAATACAGTTTACCATATTTTTCTGATCGTTATCCCTCCTTTCTATCTTTCCCACAACACAAATTATGTACAGATCAAATACTAACACTGATGGGAGATCGACGTCGGAGAAGAACCGACGAGAAGAGACCAAAGGCGTAGTAGACCGAATGGCTTGAAAGACCGCTGCCGGAAAGTGAATTCCAGTGGGATAGTGAAGAACGAAGCGATGGAAGATTGAACGGCATGACCGAGACCGTGGGTGTGACAATGACCGGAGGTTCACACCAAGATAGACCGAAGAAAGCTTATCTGAAAGACCGAATTGTGAACCATAGACCGAGACCGAAAAGTTTCACATCAGACCGAGAAGAAAGACCATGATTTGAACAAAGACCGAGAGTTCACATTGGACCGTGTCGTGAGCCAAAGGCCTAACGTGTTCACTTAGAATGAGAAAGACCGAACCTGTGCGGTTCATGAAGAAAGAAGAAGATCGGATCATAGTGGTGATCGAGTAGAAAGTGTAGCTAGAATGAAGTGAACAAGTAGCAAGAAGGAACTCATCAAGATTAAGGGGGTGAATGTTTGGTTTAATCTTGACATTTGGGTTGGTTTTATTTGTTTTTAATAATTAGTATTTTAGTTATTACTTCTAAAATAATGGTCATGCGGAAGTAGTAGGATGTGAACGTTGGGGGTCAACATTTTAGTAGGATAGGTTGTTTTAGTCATTGTTTGACTCCACCTTTTATGGTACACTTTAGTTTGTTTCTGTTAAGCATGTAAGGCTATATATGTAGCTCTCTTTTGTTGAATAAAGTACTTTAACTTTTGCAAAGGGAAAATCTCAAATATAAACATCGACCAAACCTAAAATATCAAATATAAACACATGAAAGGTCTTAAACAAACTTCACACTATCCAACACTATTAAGAAGCTGACATTTGTACCAAGAGTCTTAGATAAGACTCTTTAACCTGTAATGGTCCCACAAACCAACCAATAGAATGTTGACACGTAGGGAAAAGGCTACTAGACGCTTGAGTTTTATAGAGTCTTAACCTTAGACGCCAAGCCTGAAGGGTCTTTAACAAACTCTGAAACGTCTATGTTTGTCTTTAGCGTCTTAGCTAAGACTCTATCCTTTAGCTCTTGCCTCGGCTCAAATGGTTCAAGGGTCGCAGCTCAGACGCGGGCCTTTAGCTTCAGACGTTAGACTTGGCTTAAGACTCCATACAACTCACCTAAGACTTAAGACGTCTGCGTACGTTTTTAAGACTTTTCATTTGAACTAAAGACCGTTCCGTACATTACTAAGACTCTAGACATTGTAGACGCGTCCGTACATTTTTAAGACTTTTCAGTACAAATCAAAGACTCTTTCGTACAACACTAAAACTCTAGACAGTATTGACGCGTTTGTACATTTCTAAGACTTTTTAGTACAAATCAAGACTCTCTCGTACAAAACTAAGACTCTAAACAGTTGTAGACGCGTCCGTGCTAAAAAATGTACCGAAGAGTCTTTGATTTGTATTGAAAAGTCTTAAAAATGTATGGGCGCGTCTATAACTGTCTAGAGTCTTATTGTTGTATGAAAGAGTTTTTTATTTGTACTGAAAAGTCTTAGAAATGTACGGACGCGTCTATACTGTCTAGAGTCTTACTATTGTACCAAAGAGTCTTTGATTTTTACTGAAAAGTCTTAAAAATGTACGGACACGTCTACAATGTCTAGAGTCTTAATATGTACGGAACGGTTTTTAGTTCAAATGAAAAGTCTTAAAAACGTACGGAGACGTCTTAAGTCTTAGGTGAGTTGTATAGAGTCTTAAGCCAAGTCTAGCGTCTGAAGCTAAAGGCTCGCATCTGAGCTGAGACCCTTGAACCTTTTAAGCCGAGGCAAGAGCTAAAGGATAGAGTCTTAGCTAAGACGCTAAAGACTGACATAAACATTTCAGAATTTGTTAAAGATCCTTCAGGCTTGGTGTCTAAGGGTAAGACTCTATAAAACTCAAGCGTCTAGTAGTCTTTTCCCCTATGTGTCAACATTCTAATGGTTGGTTTGTGGGACCATTGCAAGTTAAAGAGTCTTATCTAAGACTCTTGGGACAAATGTCAGCTTTTTAATAGTGTTGGATAGTGTGAAGTCCCTATGTTTAAGACCTTTCATGTGTTTATATTTGATATTTACGTTTGGTCAATATTTATATATGAGATTTCCCTTTTGCAAATACCCTTCTTTCTTTTTTGCATATTTACGTGAGTGTTTCGGAGTGTGTGAGTGTGATCAAGGGGCTTGAACCAACAAATTCAAGTCCTTATATTTGCCAAAAATGAATAAAAAAATAATCTATATATATATATATATATATATAATAAAAGAAAGCCTATTTTTGGGTGTGCCACGTGACATCCTCCCATCATTTCCCTCAAAAAGTCTTTTCTCTCTCATGTTTCCCCCACAATTTTTAAACGTTACTAAATTTTATATACGAGATTTTTTAAAGAAAAAAAAGTACATCAAATTAACGAATGTTTTATTATCTTTTTTCAACGAGTACCATAGTGCTATACAAAAAACGAAGAAAAAACGACTTTTTTTATGGGTTTTTACTCATACAGAAAAAAAAAAACAATGTGTTCATGTGTATATATAGGTGAGGATCTTGTACAAAGGGGTGTTTTGTGAGAAGGGTAAGAATGAGTAGGGTGATGACACATGGCACCAATTAAATTTAAATTAAGGGGTATTAGAGTAATTTGGTTAATACTTTAATTTTGGTAAATATTAATTAGTTACATTTGACACGATTTTTCTATGAGGGTCAAGTTATTCTACACAGTGTAACAAAAAATGAGAAGGGTGAGAAGGATATTAAAAACACAATAAATCACGAAATATGACACGATGAGCCACAAAATATAACACAACGCCGAAAAATATAACACAATGCTGAAGAAAAAAGACACAATAAATCACAAAAATGACACAATGAATTACAAAAATGACGCAATGATGAAAATAAGAAAAAGACACAATGCTACATAAAAAACACAATGATATAACGTAAATTCTAAAAAATACAAGCTAAAATTCAAAAAAAGTGAAAACTAAAAAGTAAGATCGTAAGGTTCGATAAGACGGTTCTAATACCGCTTGAATGAGTTCAATCGGAGTCCGTTTAATACCCTTCCTACGACTTCCTATTTTTTTCACTTTGTATTTGATCCTAACCCTTTTCTGGAAATATATATAATTTTGTTCCATTAACACCATTGTTGATGAAGATAAAATACACTGATGAAGATAAACACACTGATTAACATAAACACAATGATGAAGATAAAACACACTGTTGTAGATAAACACACTGATGATGATAAAACACACTGATGAAGATAAAACACACTGATAATGATAAAACACATTGATGAATCATGATATGAATGTAATACATTTGATGAAAATAAAACACATTGATGAAGATAAAACACACTTATGAAGATAAACACATCGATCGTGATATGAAGACAGTGGCCGATATGAATGTAAAACATTGATGAAGATAAAACACACTATTGAAGATAAAACACACTGATGTTAGTTTACACCATGTAATACAATAATCCACCATGAACTAATTCAGTTAATGAGGTATGTGTAAATCATTTATTTTATTTTCTTGCATAATACTAAACCTTAATGGTATATAGTTTTCCACTGATTCAGCAATACCGTTATGATTTGAACCAATCTCAAGGGGAGTTTCCTTGCTAATTCAATCCAATATGGTCAAGTGTGCGAGGGTCCCTAAAAAAGAGCTTCACAACTTTAATGACACCAAAAGAATAAAAGTTCTCACCTAAAAAACAAGCTCTTAGGATTCATGGTAACTTTAATTTAACAAAGCATTAAGAAGGTGGAAGTACCATAAACACCCGATATCCAATCATTGTTTACGAAACTTTTCTTTTTATTTTATTTTATGAGCCACAAGTTAATCTATCTTTTTGGATTAACTACGTTGACAAAGACTCGGTACTAAAAGCTTCAAGTGTCCTTAGATGATCTCGGTATCTTACCATCACTATATTACACTAACGATGGTTGTATACAGTGATAGTATTTTATCTTGTTTATAAATGAAAGACTTGAACCACAATAAAAACATAATAACAATATATTAAAATTTATATACACTCTACATCACGTCAGAGGGAATGGAGCTCCCTACATACGTGGCGCTAATGTGGCATAACGGAGCCCCTAAGGAGCGGGGCTCCATACCATACTATCCAGCCTTAGTGAGGGTGTGATAAAATTAGATGTCAACTTGTGATTGACTGAGTTTTAGTGATAATGTGATGTGTGCCACTCCACCCTTACATGTTACAACCGACTGACCCTATGTTTTCTTTTAAAGTTCAACTTTAAAATGTTTATGTTTAAGACATCTTGTTTCCTAAAGACTAGTCAATTAAAAAACGATTTATTTGTAAACGCATATTTATACTATATTATCAACCATTTGACAAGGACTTCTTAAAATTTAAGAGGTACAAGTTAATTTGGTTATGGTACATCACACAATGCACATAATAACTCCATTTTGGGGGTAAACCTGTCTCTAAAACACCATATTTAATATAAATGAAATCAAGAGTCAATAGATGTTTATGATCGCTCATAACATTTATTTCTTCAATTACTTTAAACATATTAAATAGAAAACATATAAAAACAATTCATAATGCTACACGTTTTGTTATAATCTTTTATATAGATTAAGAACTTTATAAAAGTTAGTAACTCTGTTATTATTCATGACAATGTTACTAAACTTTTACGTATTTGAGTCTTATAAGAAATATCTATTGCATGACTAATTTGAAATCTTGAGAGCTTATCCTACCAAACAACGTAAAGTTGCATTATTAATAGAACATGGTGCTTTTGTATTTTTCCTTTATTGGTTCTATTTTTATATACGTTTCTATGTAAGCTTCGTTTAAAACAAAACTGCGTGTAATAACGTACAAATCATCTAACCATAGGCGAACAAGTCATAAAAGTTTTTTTTTAAAGTTTTTATTTTTTTTATGTGGATTTGTTACGGTTTCGACTTACTTAACTTTTTCTATGATAATTTTTAACTTTTGTTTTATATATAGTGAGTTAATTCGGCGCCATACGTGTGAGTGATTCAACATTTTTTTCATCTATTTTTTGTTTGGTTTAACGGTCCCACCGCATCGTGCGGGTTTTGCACTAGTTAAACACATAAACTATTTTATAAAAACTGGTTTTGATAATTCTCATTCCGTGTTTCAAATTCTTTCATGCTAACCCTAGTTTACTGCAAATTATTTCCAATTGCTTGAAAACGGATGTTTCAAATTATTTGATAGTCTCTCAGTGTTCTCATTAAGAGCATTTACAATAGCATCCTCATCTCTATCTACTAATTACACTAAAAATCACTATATTTTCTCTGTTTTAACTAAATAATAATATTTTTATACCTTTATTATTATCTTTTTTCTCTTCTTGTGTCTTACTAAATATACAGATGAACAATAACTTTATTTTCTCTACTCCACTTACAACCAGTCACAACTACTTACTAAAAATCGCTCTAGGAAGCCGCGTAGGTGCTAGTCGGTACGCATTATCGAAAATCAGCCATATACGGGGGATTAGGCGTTTTGGTGATTACGCGGTGCTAGGCGGCAATGTTTTAACCGGGAACCGTCGCCGCCAGAGGTCCGGTTGACCCTCATGGACCGTTGCTGAAAAAAACCAGCATGTACAGATGCCCTCGAAGCTTAGGTTATGGTATTCAAAGGTGAAAATGAAATCATTAAAAGATGAAAGGATTGTTATGTATCACATTTACAGAGAAAAAGACGACTAATAATATTAGAGAGAGAGAGAGAGAGAGTGATCCGCGGCAGTGAAATCTTATTCTTTTAAATATGTAGGGTTTAACAATAGTTTCAATAAATCCCCCTCATAAATCAAGCTCTAGCACTTTTAATCCTTCAACTTCTAATCATTTTCTGTTATAAAATTGGAATATTTAACACTCTAAATATTATTTATATTTCAAATATGTAAATTATTTATAATGTTATCCAGTTCGATCGGCCCGACCAATGAACCTTAATATATTTATGTGTATATATCTTAACGTATTTTCAAAAAATAGCTAAATCTATGTGTATATATATAAAATACATATAAAAATTCTAAAACGCCTAATTTCGCCTAGTCTCGACTAGTCCCTAGGCTAGACCCCATCGCCTGCCTAACGCCTTCTACAACCATGGTTCAGTTCACTTAATCGGTAAGACATCTTAATGGATAAGTTTCAGAAACATGCATGCCTATTCCAAGACTAATTCTTAACCGGTCAAACATCTTAATGGCTAAGCATAAAATTGAGAAACGAGCCAAGCCTAAGCTTAACTCGATTCAAGCTTTGTTTCTAGAGCTCGAATTTGGCTTGTAGGTAGTCTTTATTAGCTTGAGGCGAGCCGATTTATCGTTTATATATTAATTTATATTAGGGGGGACGGGGCGCTAACAGAATTGGGCACGAGTTCCCCACTACCAGCACGGTAATACCGCTGCCACCCGTGCTGGTAGGGGTCCCGTGAACCAATTTCTGGTTCATCTAATAGGCTGGTAGTTTGGCAACGTTCGAATTTTTAATGTTTTTAATTCCTTTTTGACCGAATTTTTAAGGTTTTTAATTCCTGTTTGACTTTCAAATGGTCATATTTTGTGACCGTTTTTTATCAAAGGTTTATAAAAACACATTTCAATCCCACGGTTTAGTATCAAAAACATGAAATTCTATCCATGCTTTTAAAAAAATGAGTGACGTTGACATAGAAGATGATCAAGTAATTATTCCCCTGCTCGAAGTGCACCCGATTTTACACTCAAGCGATAGTAGCCTTGAGTTTCTTACGGACCTTGCAAAGCGAGCTGCAGAGCAAAACACGGCAACATCTAAAAAAAGATACGTGCCACGTGATCGCGAGGGATGTAGTGCTCGGTTAATAAACAACTATTTTGCTGAGGTACCAAAATACACCGACGCACAATTTAAACTAAGGTATCGCATGTCGAAACGTCTATTTATGAAAACTGTAGTAGATGTTGAAGCAAACTTCGAATGGTTCAGAGAGAGCATGGACGGTCGGTTTAGAAAGAGTTTTACGCCCATGCAAAAAGTATCTTCAGCAGTGAAACAACTCGCAACCGGTAATCCTCCAGACGAATACGATGAGTATTTATGTATGTCTGAGAGGACGTCGTGCAAATGTTTATAATTTTTTTGCAATATCGTCATTAAGTTATACGGGGCTGAGTATTTACGAAGACCAACAAGTCATGACATTGTATGTTTGTACCAAGCACACGAAGAAAGACATCACCTTCCCGGCATGATCGGTATCATTGATTGCATGCATTTAGTATGGCGAGGATGTCTTAGGGAATTACAAGGACAATATATGTGAGGCGATCACCAATACCCTACGATCATGCTAGAAGCGATTGCTTCACAAGATATGTGGTTTTGGCATGGATTTTTTAGCCCCCCCGTTCACTCAACGACATAAATGTCCTCCAACAATCCCCAGTTTTTCTTACCCAACGAAACGGAACGGCGCCGCAGTGTCTATTACTTTAAATGGACACTTATATAAACGTGGATATTATCTTACCGATGGGATCTACCCAACTTGGTCCACGTTTGTGAAAGCGTTTCGATATCCGACCGATCCTAGGGAAAAGAAATTCGTTAAGGCGCAAGAGTCGGCAAGGTAGGATGTTGAGCGAGCGTTCGGAGCATTAAAGGGGAAATGGGGAATTACCGCACGACCCTTGAGGCCGACGACCGTTGCTAGGTGTAGCGTCATCGTCTATACCTGCATGATCTTGCACAACATGATCATTAAAGATGAGGGGCGTGCGATATCACCAGTCCACATACGCGACCCCCAATCCAACCGTTCTTCGACGACCAAGCCCTTGCGGAGTTGACAGACTCCGATATGCATTTTCGACTTTGAAATGATCTCATGGAACATCTAGACGCACTTGATCTACCACACCTCGAAGCGAATGCCTCCGACTCCGAATAGTTTTTCTTTGATTTAGTGTTGTTTTATTTACTTTTAATATTGTAAATTTAATTTTAATGGAACGGTTTATTTTTTTTAAGTTTTATAAACGGTTTATTACTTTAAACGGTCATTTTTTTTTTTTAAAAACGGTAGTTAAAAAAAAAGAAAACTAAAAAATAAAGATTTCAGTGAAGTGAATCAGTTAAGTACTGCCTCCAAAAAAGTGATTCAGTGAAGTAAATCAGTAAAGTGATTTGGCAGTGCAGAATTGGACAAAATCAGTTAAGTGAAAACATCACTCTAGGATAGGGGTGTTCAACTAATCGAATAACAAATTTTCGAATTTTTCGAATCGAATTTCTTGAATTTTCAATATTTTTTCCTGAATTCGTATTCGCTTAAAATTCAATTTATTCGATTCGTATTCGATTCGAATAAGAAACTCGAATTCGAATCGAATTCGAATAAATTCGATTAAGTTCAGATTCACCATAAATAGTAAATTGTTTTACTTTTAGTTTTAAATCTAAATCAAACTCGGGATTGATTTGTTGGCCGTTAAAAAAAAAATTTAACACTTATAAAACTAAGGGAGTGAATTATTCCTTCAAATTTCTTTAAACTTTTGTGAAGATTATGTAAAAGCGAACTTCCTATACGGTATCCAAATGTGGGATCCACATATTTGGATCCAACGTTCTTCACACTTGATGTAAAAAGTTTACATCCAAAACGTTTACATCACTGTCCCGGGGAGTAACATGTGCTTATGAAATTCGACAAAAAAAGTAGTGGATGTGTTGCTTGAGACATGAGTTGTTGCAAAAGTCGTAACGTGTTATTGTTGTTATTAAAACTTAATAACTTTTACATATCATATAGTAACATCCCGTCGTTAACGTTAACATGTTAATTATAAATATTATTTTTAATATATTCAGCTACCTTTTAATAATTTTATAAATAGTGATAATTGTTATTTAAATATATATTTAATAAATTAATCGTTCCTGAGGTTTGGTCAGTTTGTTACATCAGTCTAAAATCAAAACTTTTTACATCTGGGTCCTTCTGTTTTACATTTTGTTGCCAAATTCGTCTCTAACACTAAACCCAGTTAACTATAGTCGTTAACTTTGGAGGTATTTTTGTCTTTTAAGCTTCCGTCTTTTTACATTCGGGTATTTTTGTTTTCTGGGGGTATGAATAACTCTTTTTTTTAAATTGAGTTTTAAAAACGGGACAGCCAAAAAGACAAAAAATCCCAGAGTTAACGACAATAGTTAACTGGGTTTAGTGTCAAAGACGAATTTGGCAACAAAATATAAAACAGAATGACCCAGATGTAAAAAGTTTCGATTTTGGACTGATGTAGCAAAACTGGCCAAACCTCAGTGACGAATTTGGCTATTAACTCAAATATATATATATATATATATATATATATATATATATATATATATATAGGGTAAGGATAATGTGGAAACCCATCCTTAGACGGTAAACTCTGGCTTTCCATTTTTTTTTTTTTTTTTTTTTTAAAAATAGGGCAAGTAATATACATGATTTTAAAACATTTTGAGCAAAAAAAAAATCAAAAAAGCGCCAAGTACTTTTTTTTAAAAAAATATAAACTTTCGACTAACACATGTCAAGCGAAACTAACACGTGTTAACCATTTGTTATCCGAAGACGGTTTTTTATTTTTTTAAAAAAATCGGCTCGACGCATTTTTGATTTTTTTGGTCCAAAATGCTTAAAATCATGTATATTACATACCCTAAATTTTTCATACAAAAAAAAAAAAAAGTCGGGAAGTTAGAGTTTTCAGAGTTTACCATATAAAAGGGTTTCCAATATAACCTTACACTATATATATATATATATATATATATATATATATATATATATATATATATATATAGGGCATTTATAAAATGAAAACCCTCTTGAGTTGAGAAAACCTTGGAAACCCATGTAAAAAATCATTATTTTTTTTTGAAAAAAATAACCAATGTAAAATACATGTTTTTAAGTGTTTTGGGCCAAAAAAATAAAAAAAGCGCCGAAGGGATTTTTTTTAAAAAAATAAACAAAGCTGCGAAAACACATGTTTACACCTGATAAAAAACAGCAAATAGCTGAAAACATATGTTTTTTTAGCAACTTTGTTTATTTTTTTAAAAAAAATCCCTTCGGCGCTTTTTATATTTTTTTCGCCCAAAATGCTTAAAAAACATGTATTTTACATTGGTTATTTTTTTCAAAAAAAAAAATTGATTTTTTACATGGGTTTCCGAGGTTTTCTCAACTCAAGAGGGTTTTCAATTTATCCTTCCCCTATATATATATATATATATATATATATATATATATATATATATATATATATATAATATATATATATATAGGGGCAGGATCAAATACAAAGTAATACAAACATGCGAAGGATGCGAAGGATCACTTTGTACATGATAATTACATAATGCCTTCATGAACATACAAAACATTACGTAATTATCATTACGTAATTATAATGTACAAAGTGCATGATAATTACGTAATGATAATTACGTAATGTTTTTATGACATAAAAAACATTACGGTAATTATCATGTATAAAGGTCCTTCGCATCCTTCGCACGTTTCTTTTACTTTGTAGAATAACCGCCCCTATATATATACTATATATATCCTATATAGGCGTGGAGTTTCTGTACAAAGTGCTTTTTTTGTACAAAGTGTGAGAAGTCTATATAGGCATTGTGTTTTAAATTTTAGACATGATGTTCTATGTTCCTTTGGCATAATATTATATAAAAAACACAAAAATTAACAATTTAAAACACTAATTAATGTATTCTCGACATGCAATTTAAAACACCATACGAAGAAAGTAATCAGTGTGTTTTAAATTTAATGTCTAGAAATACATTTGATTGTGTTTTTAAATTGTAACGTTTGGTGCTTTTCTATATAAATCAATGCAAAAGGAATCAAAAACATTATAGCCAAACTTTAAAACACAATGACTATATAGACTTCTCATACTTTGTACGAAAAACGTACTTTGTACAGGAACCTATACATATATATATATATATATATATATATATATATATATATATATATATATATATATATATATATAAATAGTGGTCTTCTTTAGGCTCCCGAGCCAGTTTGATAACTGAAGCTAGGGCTCGGGCTCATCTACATAACGAGCTTATTTTTAAGTTTGAACTCGACTGGAGCCAGTTAGGCTAGGGTTGTTTGGGACCCTTTTTTCTCGAGCCGGAGCTCAAGTAGCTAATTTGCACCCCTAATCCTAACTAAAATTCTTACTTAACGTTTTTGTGTTACCTTTATTTATAGATCTAGAATATAAAACTAGGACCAAATTAAAAAAAAAAAAAAAACGCAAACTTAGCATCATGACACAGAACCAAGTGTTTGCTTAACCGATCTAAGAGTCTGTGCAACGGCGGAACTACAGGGGGGGTCAGGGGGTCCGTTGACCCCCCGACCACCCAAGTTTTCTTAACGATTGGATCTATCATCCAACTGGTTTTTTATATCTTGACCCAAGATTAAAGGTTGAAGAGTGCCGCAACAAAGATTAGATGAAGTTAAAAAAAGAAAAGTTGGAAAACGTAGCAATAATGAAGGTTTACCGGAGCTTTTTCTCTGATTTGTGTGGGCAGAATACAAATAGAGTGGAATGAATTAGGTGAAGAAGACAATCAGGAGGATGGGTAAATATGTGAGGGTGATGGGGTATTTTGGTAATTAAGGTAGTCTAGTGTGTACACAAAAGTAAAGGTCATCACATGTGTGTGTTTATAATTTAGTAGAGCTTGCTTTTTAAAAAAAAAAAACTATTTTTACCGGCTTATTTGGTTTAATTGAATTAAATATATGTATAACTTTGTTATTTCTGATATTTTATTGATATTTACTTTACCTCTAGTAAAAACTATTATTAAACGCTAACGATATTGACCCTCCAGTTAAAAATTCTGGTTCCGCCACTGAGTCTGTGTTTATTTTATTATCACATAGAAAGACATATAATTGTTCTATATATATACGAACATAAAAAAATCATGAAACTAATATTATATATGAACCAAGTCTTGATTTCACCATCTGCGTTTTGTTTGGAAAACACACACAATGACAAAAATACAGCCATGGATGAACTAAATAAGCAGCAGCACATCTAGAAGCTAATTAGGAAAATGCATAATGTTAGTTAATTAGGAAAATACCTCTCCGTCTTTGCTTTTACTTCTGATCTATCGATCTTTCTTCAATATCAATCTTTTCTCAATATCTCAGATGATATCACTATGGATTTTATAGAGAAAGAATAGAAGGATTATAGACATGGTTTTATAATTGTAAGTTTCTGATATGGTGCAGACAACAATCCACTTGATGGATAGCACAAAAAAGTTCATTTAAATTATGGAAGAGCATTCAGATCCTTTCCAAATCTCTATCCATCAAATTACACTAAGGATATGTTTGGCGAAACTAATTGGTGGCTGAATGCTGTTAGCTGTAGTTGATAGCTGTAAGATTTAGCTTTTTAAATATATTTTAGCAGGACTGTCTCCGAAAACGCTAAAAATAATTTGGGCCTCGGGCGAAAAAAAAATTTGGGCCAAAATTTTTGTAAAGAGGAATGAATTTAAAAAAAAAATTGAATATGGTGTTAGAGCTAAGGCTTGAACTTGAGACCTCTACATTAAATTTGAATGGTTTTTCCAACTCCACTAATAAGACTTTTATCTATAAAACACAAATATATATCATAAATATATATATATATATATATATATATATATATATATATATATAGGGAATGGTTCTAGAGAAAACCCTCCTTATTTGGTAAACTCTGGAAACTCTGACTTCCCAATATATTTTTTTTTTGAAAAAAATAGGGCAAGTAATATACATGATTTTAAGCATTTTGGGCCAAAAAAAAATTAAAAAAGCGCCGAGTATTTTTTTTTAAAAAAATAAAATAAAATTTTGACTAACACATGTTAAGCGCTAATAACAGGTGTTAACAATGTGTTAACTATATGTAAACAGTAGACGTTTTTTATTTTAAAAAAAAAACCGTTCGGCGCTTTTTTGATTTTTTTTGCTCGAAATGCTTAAAAAAATGTATATTACATACCCTATTTTTTTAAAAAAAAAAAAAAATGTTGGGAAGTCAGAGTTTCCAGAGTTTACCAAATAAGGAGGGTTTCCTCCATATACTTTACCTATATATATATATATATATATATATATATATATATATATATATATATATATTTCTTTTTAAAAAGTTCGGGCCCATTTTAGGGTCGGGCCTTGAGCCGGTGACCACCCGACCCATGCTCAGGGCCGGCCCTGTATTTTAGTGTATGGCAGAGTAGTTGTAGCTTTTAATAAAATGTATAAAATGATCCAAATGAGTATAATTAAAAGCTTGTATGCATGTTTTCTTTTTTATATTTTTTATTGGTAAATGGGTATTTGCGTCATTTTACACATTAAAAGTTTGTAGTTAATAGGAGTTTTTTCTTAAACACTAGTACTAGTAGCGTTTCAATATAGAATTTTTTTCTCCTAACCTAAAAGCTTCATAGTCCTTCAACCAAACAAGACTTTTTATTGAGTATGAGTTTTTTCTTAAACACTAGTACTAGTAGTGTTTCAATATAGAGTTTTTTTTTTCCTAACCTAAAAGCTTCAAGGTCCTTCAACCAAACAAAACTTTTTATTGAGTATGAGTTTTTCTTAAAAGTTTGAAGCTACAAGCTTCTTGCCAAAAATACCTTAGCAAATATGCATTTTACCGTTAAAAAAAATAAAACAACATGCATACAAACTTTTAATTATGCCCATTTTGGTCATTTTATACATTTTATTAAAAGCTCTAGCTACTTTGTTAAACACCAAAATATATTTAAAAAGTTACAGCTACCAGCTACTAGCTACAACTACCAGTCGGATAGCGCGATAAGACAGTTACACTCCTCCGCCTGGCATTCCAGTTACGAGTACGAAATGGTGAAATCAAGGGCGTACAGGTATTGGAAATGAGTTAGCCTCTTTGATGACTATCCTTTTTTGTTGAATTGCTTTCGACCATTGACAGGAAGAAACAACGGCTTCACTTCACATTTCTCTCTTTGCTGAATTGCTATCGACTAAACGGAAGCCCCTTGTTAGGACAAAGATCTTTGCTCAAGAGGAAAAACTTCATTATATGAAAGAAGATAACTAACTGGCAGCTGTCCGAAGGCAAGTAGTTAAGAACAAAAGCTCGAGCATACAGCGGAAAGCATACACATTGGGCAAAAGGAAGCATTCTCCGCTGATACAAGAATAGCAAACAGGTTAAAATAAAAGCCCATCAAACTATGAATTGAAAGAATCATATAGCGTAAAGTATCCTTGGAAGCCGATCCTGTCCCGTCGACGTCAGTCACTATATGAAATAAATACGGAAAGCTATCAGATATATGTCAGTAGTTCATAGAATGGACTTTAGTATCTAGTATAGACCCGATATGATATATATATATATATATATATATATATATATATATATATATATATATATATATTAGCATCGCTTGTCCCTGATCTGCAAGTGGTATCTGCAGACCAGTACAACGCTTGACTGATCATCGAGTATCCCACCGGGCAAGAGCCCCCTTTCTCGATCAAACCGGGCTGCTGCTATCACAAATCTCTATTCGTGCCCGAGAACATGTAGTTGGAAGAGGAACTGGTTGCCGAGCTTAAAGCGCGAGATGTCCTTTCATAGCGGAAACTCTCAAACAGAAGAGAAGGGCACGAGAACCCGTCATGCCTTCTAAATCATCATTTTAGAATAGAATGTCGTAGAGAAAGCAAGGATTTTATTCCCCGGCGATAGCATAACAAGCTGGGTCCGGTGACAACATTGGTATTTGGTGGTTGGTTCCAGGGAGCTAGTCGGTTCCTGGCATCCGATTACGAGCTTTATTGATCGGTCTCACTTGCCATCTTCGGCATTGGACTTTGCTTATCTACGATGAAACTTTCTATGCTCGTACCTACCACTTGTTCCTAAATCTTCGCTTGTAGTAAAGATTATCACTAACCTTGAGTAAAGGAGGCATTTTTGCTACCGCTAAGAGGATTTAGTTTAGGAAGGCCTCTAAGTGATGAAATGGTTGTGGAAAGTAAAACTATCCAAACTTTCGGAAAAACGACGTTCCAGCCTAGCAGAAAAGGGGTTGATGAACCTCCATCTAATTTCAGTGAAATCTACTCTAGTTATAGGGCGGGCAACAATAGAAACGCTTCCTCTTGATTTGGAACTACTTTCTCTAATGCGGAGGACCGGTAGCTATCAGATATCATGCCCTCATCAACGAGTAGAGTATAACTGACCAAGGGGAACGCCCCCAAGCGTAAATTGAAGTACACCCGTCAATGCCTTTTAGTATTATGACGGTGCGGAAGCAAAAAGTACAAATCAACCTTTCCATATCTATTAGATCTATTAGGACATTACCTTCAAGAAAGAATTAGTTGCCTGGACAGGGAGTAAAACGTGTTCTGAATGGCCAAGGCCGAAGGGCTTGGCTTGTTTGTTAAAGGGGGTCCCTGTTCTTCTCTTCCCCTCAAAGGCTACTAAAAAGCCATAAATCCCATGGTGGGCGTGACTAGTAAAAAAGGAGAGCTTCAAAGGACTTGCCTGCGCGGTATTGGGATGTGACGGTGGGGCCCACCTCGTCGGTATGATTGTCTTTTATGTTCTGCATACCGCAAGAAGCTGAAAACTTACTGGTAAGGACATGCAAAATTTCTTATTTTATATCTAATTGCTTTACCCGAATGAACCCTTCTTTTAAAGAAAAATAGTGACTTCAGCCCTTCTCTTCTGAGACAATGGCAGATAGAATTATTGTATGAAAGACACAAATGTTTAAGAAGCGCTCTTCTTTCTCCCTTTCTTTCCGTTGGTCAACAACCAACAAAACAAAATCGTTTAGTTCTTCACTACTCGTACAGGAAGGCCTCTATTTCTGTGTGTCGGGAATCAAAGAAAGGCAATCAGAGAATGTTTACACTCTATTTTCATTACTCGAAGATGTATCACGTCAGGATCCGTTGCTCAAACCGAGTCACGCCAACGTTATGGAAGTTCCTAGATCATGTAAAATAAGAGTAGTACCAAACGCAGCACCTTCTGATTTCATAATCAAAAATGGAAAATTGGCTATGGAGATTCCGTGCGGGCAGAAATTAATACAGACACAAAGGGCTTCGACAGGAAAGTCGTTTCGATCCAATCCATTCTTGGGGTCCAATAAAGAAAAAAAAGGATATGTCAGTGATCTAGCACGGCAAAGCACTCTCCAAGGTCATGGAATGTCTCATTTTTTGGTAAAAATCTCCGCAGTAATGTCTCTGTTAGATTTTCCGGTCGAAATACAGGAAAAGTCCATTCAATTCTTGATGGAAATGGAGTTTTGCGAATTCTCCCCGGAACTGGAAGATCATTTCGAGATCTTTGAACATATTAGGGGGTTCCACGTCACGATTTTCAGTTCGGCTAACACACAAGATGAGACTTTACCACCGTGGAGCAGCTTTTTTCAAAAAGATGAGGGGGAAAGTCAGTAAGATGTCGGAGAAGCAAAATGTAACACCCCAACCGATGGCGGAAACATCGGGATGTCACGTAGTGATGATTGTTCAATAGCTCATGGTACTAAATGAAAGTTGAATAATATTTAACAATTTACAATTCATCTTACAAGAAGAGATTACAAAAATTGATTAATATAAACTAGGTCCAAAGCTCCTATGTGTTCCAAGACTTGTACAACTTCCAATAGCATTTAAACCTGAAACATGTTAAGTTGGAAAGATGGGGGGTCAACTATAAATAGTTGGTGAGAATACATAGGTTTTTGAATATGATAGATAATAGTAGTTTGTACAACAATCATAGTTGTATAATATAATAGTATGAGTCCGACATGTAACAATGCGTCTTTTGTACAATCAAACCTTGTGTCGACTGAGACCTAACTCGCAAGTTAGTAAAAGTGTAACTGTTATCGATCATCCATGAATATATGCGGGGGGATGGGTTTGTCAGACCTATAGCGCTATAATCTAAACAGGCGGTTTGATCAATGTTAATGATTGTACTGTGTATTTTTGTTACAGTCAAATGATAGAATGAGTAAATGATAGCGTAATTGAATCACAAGTTTCAATAATGTAAGAATGAGTAAATGATAGTGTATAAAATGTTTAAACATGTTTCACCCCAAAAATGTAAAACAGAAAAAGGAGCTATGTAAACTCAACTTAGCAAAGTGTTAAGTCTTGTGGAATAGAATAAGTGTGATCCAACGTTGCCAAGTATCACCCTATGTTTAAGGTAAGTTTAAGTCTTTAGTCTACAAGTATTTCTAGGGTTCCAAATTTATTTGAAACGTAATAAAAGGAGTGTAACATAAATCATAAAAAAAAACTAATCATAAAAAGTTTTAGTTAATTGTTTGATAAAACAAGTTCTAATGGAAATTGTTCAAAATATATAATCAATTGTATACGTTTATAGAAAAAAATAATAATTAGATTTTAATCCTTTAAGGGCTTAGGATAATTATTTCAATTACATTGATTATCTAAAATGAGTTTCATATTAAGAGATTTACATGCTACGTAAATTGCAATGACCCATTTATAAAATAATTTAATAAAATTAGTTTGAACAAAAACTTATAAGTATTAAACTAGTACTAAAAAAATAGTTAATTGGATGACAAACATTAAATAATTTGATTTGGGTTTACCATTTTAAATAATTATTAGAAAAAGAAAATGTTTTAAACTTCAAATAAGATGCAAAAGAAAAGTTGAGATATGAAGTTTATTTAGTATAAAGGATATGATAGTCCATGTGCCCCAATTATTAGTTTCTTAAACAACAACTTCCCAAACTTGACCAAATTAGGAACAAAGGGTACCTCAAACACATCATCATATGTGTGTTTGGCAGGAAGCTCGAGATCGAGAAAAAAGAATATAAGACTCACAGTGCCGGAGGGAGAGGCGGTGATGGCGAGCGCCAGAGATTAAGACCATTAAGGGACGGTGGTCTGGAGTTGACGGTTGTCGGTTACCGGTGGCTTGTCGGGAGGACGGAGCGGCGTCCGTTTGACACAAGCAGAAGGGAGGAGGCCGAGAAGGTATGGAATGTGGTTCACGACAGTGGTGGATGTTGCGAAACCGCTAGTTCAATACGGGTTTGTAGACAGATTTATCCAGCACACGCCAACCCACAAGAGATCGATAGAGAGTTGGGTCAGGAAATGGTTGATATAAACTTTATGGTTCAACTTGTTTGTTTCATTTCTATACAAGACTATATATACACATACAAACACAACAAAGATGGAGATTAAAGCTCCTCTAGACTTTGACTCAATAATTATACTTTGACTCAATAATTACACATAATTCTTTGACTCAAGACTTTGACTCCAAGAATCATGTTGTCAAGACTTTGACTCTTGACTCAAGGCTTTATTTTGAAATGAATTTATATCTTCCTTGTTTGAGATTATAAATGTAATTGGAAAAATGATTAGCTTTAAATAAGAAATAAAAAAAAATCATTAGTTTGAATTAGAAAATTTAAAACACCGTCTTATAAAATGACGGTTTTATAAATAGAATTAGGATAGGACATATGTCATGATTGAAGATTTTTTTTTTTTAAGTACAATGATAAAAGGAACATAGAAAAATAGAGTGCACGGATAAAGATAAGAATACTTAGAAATAAATTAGACTTTATATCATGGATCGGGAAATACTTTAATGCAAAATAAATGGGAAAATTCGTGAGGTTATAGTCTCCCCTACTTTTAGAAACTTCGTCCCGAAGTTATAAAAAAACACCGGGTTGACGGTGATTGGGTAGAAATTAGGGCAACTGTGGTTTGGAAAATTTGTGTTAAGGCATGTGATGTGTAACGACCCAGGTGGCGCAGCGGATTAGCATTAACAGGTTTAATGATAATGATTACATTAAGCTGGATTAAAATGTAACCATAGTATCCTCTTCTTATCCAGATCTTCTATTCTTCGGCTTGCTCTTTAATACTTCATATAAGTACCTGACCACATGCTTAAAGTACATTAGTATTTTCATACTAGTGAGACATGCCGAATTTAGACATATTATATTAATAACTCGAGTTTAACGATCATACAACCCTTTCTATTTAGTTCGGTCATTCTATGGTGGAATATATTATCGATGAAGCACCATACAAATGCTTATTGTGGTTCTAAACCTCTACTTGGTTTAGATAAATATATTCCTGTGAGTATAGATCGATTATAAATGGTCCCGTAACCTCTAATTGGTCCAGGCTATACTCTATGATACCGAATGGATCCATCCTACGTAGTTTCTATTCGACCGAGTTCTATTATTTCTATTAACAACTCGATAACACTTTTATAATATAAACCGTATAAAATACTTGATAACGACTAAACAAGCATGTAATCAGCCCAAAGGCTTTAAAAGGGAAAGGGTCATGTACTCACCTCTATTATATTCTTCCAGATTCTGTAGACTATTCCTTAATGATATAATCTCCAAATAAACTGTACCTATTATATTTTATCACCATTAGCGCGTGCAAGGCTTGTGCACGTGATAACGTCGGGGACAATCCTTTATATTTTATACTCTTTTATATTCTTGTATATATAAGTACTTATAGTTATCCGGTTTAATATTATCGGGTTAATATTATCGTCCCACACGTATCAGGTTAATAATATTCGTATTAATAATAATAATAATTATATAATAATAATAACTAAATAATTTACCTTTTGAAGACATGAACAGACTTTACCCGGTGAACACTCAACCCGGTATGGAACCAATCAGCGGGTCGGAACAGTGCGTAAAGTTACCGGAGACGACAGTGGTAGCCGGATAGTAGATCGGAGAAGATAATAGCCGGCGAGTAACTCGGACCTTGGGTAACAGAGGTATATCATCCCTCTGTTCTAAGATATCAACGTATATATATATATATACACACACATATATATATATTGATAACCGGTAACAAGGATATATCGTACATCTTCACCAAGACCCAGGCGTATATATATACATACATATAAGGACGACTGGGTTGATGGTTATTACTGTGTTATTCGCCGGAGGCCAAGAACTGGCCGGAGAAGACAACCGGTGATAACCTGTACATATTGTACGGATGTCCTAAGACCCGAAGGTAGTGATAAACAGGACTGGTGATGATGATTAACCGTTGATGGTGTCGGAAAGGTTCCAGAAGGATATAGAGATATGAACAGGTTCGAACCCGAACTAACTATCGTAACCAGACTCTAAGTCTTACGGCGACAGGCTTGATAAAAGCTACGGTTCTGATCTTGTCGGGATATATTTAAGACTTGAGGAGGATAAATAAAACCGGTGGTGGTTGTGTTGGTCGTCTAAAAGGTTACCGCCGGAGAAGACGACAGGGGAAAGGAAAGATTGCTGTTTGGTTGCTGGTTAGTCGGAGATATATGCCGGGGAAGAAGAACCCGGCTGATGAAGATGACCGGAGGGTAAAGATGCTGGGTTGTTGGTGTCGGATCTTCGCCGGGGAAGATGACCGGTCTGGTCATCTTCTTCTTTCTCAGTCGTCGCTCTCTCCCTCTCTCTCTTCTCTATGTAACCTTTCTCCCTCTCAGTAACCTTGTAATTATATAATATGTATATAGGAATGGGCCTGCGTAAGTTCTCAGCAACAAGGATGAAGGATTGGGCCTGAAGGGTATTGGGCCGGATAAACTTATGGGCCACGATAATTTAGATGGGCTGAATCAATTGTTGGGCTTTTACCATAAGAATACAATTATAATGGGTTTAGACTAATTTATTTTGGGCTTATTATTATCGAGTGGGCTTGTTCTATTGGGCCGATTCCGTTGGGCCGGATTAGCTTAAATTAATATTAGATGTTAACTAAATATAGATTATAGAATATTTATCCTTTCGGTCGTTACATTCTCCCCAACCTATAAGAATCTCGTCCTCGAGATTCAATTCGAGTTGTCTTATAATGATAAATATCTTTTGGCATGTATTTATCTTATAATACTTATTAATGGATTCTCCCCAACCTATAGAAATTGTCCCCCATCTATTTATCTTATGATACCACCTGTAACGACCCCCATCTATTTTTCTGATAATAAATTCTAAACCTCGTAAAGACGGGTTTAAAATCTTAGCCGCTTAATTCTAGAGTCTTCTCTTAGCGATTCTATAAATCAAGCTTATAAAACTCTAAATGGCTTCCTATTCTTGTTGGTTTCTGGTAATATCGTTTATCTTTGGCCAATCCCTTGGCCGCATCCATTATAGACTTTCTGGTGGTATTAAGATATCGTTATATCTTAATCATTTTCTATTTATAATAATTACTCGATAATTATTAAATCTACACGTATTATATCTCTTATAATTATCTCAGGTTGTTCATGATAATACATGTTATCTTGGAATATTTTATATTCTATAATAAATTGTTTTTGTAGAATTTGTTTCATAATACGTTTAAAAATATATTCTATATTTTGATGACGAATATTCTATAGCCAAATCGAATGGCTTAAATTCTTGGAATTATTTATTTTCTACAAAATGTAAACTTCTTCTATATATTCTGAAAATGAATTATGGGAAAATCACTTATCAATTTATCGTAGTCATATATGATCATATAACTCACGATATTTTATTAATCCTCAAATTATTTTCTATAACTTATCGGCTTATGTAGAACGGTATAGATACTTCTATTTGTTTCATATAATCTATCCGCTGCTTCGAGTTTAATAAGTATAAACGATTATTTTCGAGAATAGCGAGCTGTAATATTTTCGAGCTGTATAAAATATTCTGGTTAAGACTAGGCTTCACGGAATTCGAATGAATAACCGTATAAAATAGGTTATTAAGAAGGATCATCTCTATTTGAATGAAATATATTTAACGTGTAAATAATTCTCAAGAGATTTATGAAGCAGAATTCAGAACGAATATTATTGAAGATAATACGTCGAAACTTACATGATGTCAAGAGAACTATCTGAGAATACTTCGTCAATGTCATACATATATATGTATATACATATGCACACTGGAAAGAGGTTTAATACTTATTCTCTATAGATGGAAATGATCGGGATAAATCTTTCCATTGAAAATGGTCAGATCATGATCGAATCGAGCTGACTTAATGAATAACTCTTATACTAAATATCTTGCAATTAACCCAGATGATGAAGACCAAGAACAATAATTCTTGATGTTGAGAATAATCTATCTCAGGAGACCTATCAGGAAACATTCGAGTATATACTGGAAAATGATCTCTATCAGGTAGGATATTTATAATATAATCGAACGATAGAGTTCTCTTATCGACGTGAAATAACTAGAATATGACCGAAGGAAGTCAAACTATTAGTTATAATCTAGTAATAGGTCATTCTCATATCAAATAAGATATAGATATTATGTTGACCGAACAAAAAGATCTCTTGATACTATTCTCAAAGTATTAGCAACATCTGTACTGGAAAGTACAAGAATTCTTTCCAACATTATATAATGCGTCTTTTCCTTTATAGTATCATATGTCCCTTCACAGACTCCTGTGGAAATGTCCGGATATACCTCTCATAAGGGTCCAGATTTCTTTTACCCCAGGGAATGCATAGAGGACCTATAACCATCTTGAATTCTACATACTGATTTGATTACTAGCTTTTAATCAATTCTATATATAGATGAATCTGATTATAAAGAGTTTCGGATTTTTGAGGTCTAGGCTGCCATGGACATGCCCGATCTACAGGATCTCGATTTATAGACGATGGTTTATCATTACGATATATTACACCTTCAGTATAATCAGAATTCTCTCATCACATTGTCACAAGTTTCAGGTTTCGTGACTCAATGATTAAGGATACTGAGTATGATAATCGTCCACGAACTTCCCCAAATTTCTCAAATAGAGATGGTAGTGGTAGTACCATTGGTGTAATACCGTTTCTTTCTTCCTCAAATTTTTACCGGATATTCAAGTCTTCGAACTTGATTTCCAATATTATTTGAATGATACAAAGAAAATAGATATACTCTAGGATATACACATTTTTCTTTATATTCATAGAATAAATAACCAACTTTATATTTGAAAACTTAATTTGTCTCGGAGAGACTCATAAATTTCCAAAAATTAATATGTCGTTAGATTATCTGTAAGGCTAATATTCTGGTTGGAGTTTACAACTCAAATACCGGTTTTTAAAGAAAACCAAAGTATCGTAAGTCAGATATAAATGACTTAATCATCTTCAGTAGATTGTAAAATCTTACTGAAAAGATATGAAGTAATTTGACATATGTATTATTTTATAAAGTTAAGAATATAATATACTGAGTAGAGGACATGATAACAATCAGGTGAGGATTGTTTATAGGATTTCGGAGTAATGATTAACAATAATACTGATAACCGAGGTAATAAGTTGTTAAGATCGAATTTCAAACTTTTGATGTTAAAGTGATAAGAATTCAACTGAATAGGTTGGGATACTTTATAGGATTTCTGAGGTAATGAATTAGTAATACTAAGTCGTTAATAATCATAACTAAAATTATTTAATCGATCTTTTAAACTTGGCGATAAACAAAATCGTGAAGTTTATATTACGAAATAAGTCGAGGAAAGACTCGTGACAGAATCAAAAATTATTTGAAGAGTTTTGAGACTTAATCTCGAGCTAAACACAAAGGAATATCAACCTTAGACAAAAATTCAGGATATAAAATTCACCTATTGCTTTCGGGCCAAATTCGTTAGAGGAAATAACCACCTTACTTTCAAAGTCCAAGAAAGTTGTGTAGATTGGTCCGGTTAAGTTTGATTCGGCCATTCACGATAGCAGTGGAATCTCAATATTGGTAAAATACTTAGGGAATTAAGTCAAAGACATTGGGATGTTACGGTTGTTGGTAATATGGTGTGCAAAGCTGTAATGGAGGAATCAGCAATTTTATCATCTTATAACATTATTGCAAACGCTTCCGTTGTGTAGGAGTTTCTTAAGGGTAGAAAGCTTCCTGGACTTATAGCTTCGGACAGAAAACTCGTGTTTCGTCATACTAATAATCCCAAAACTTTTGGGAAAAGAACGTGATTATATAGAGATTGTATACTGATATGTTTTCGGATTGGAATACTAAGAAGTCTTCAAGTGGAACATCACTTCCAACGAGCTGAATTTTAAACCATACAATTTATTTCAAATTGTATATCGATCTGGTTTCGAATTGAAATACAAGGAAGTCTTCATGGGACACTTCAAGTCGAACGAGCTGGACTTTTGAATCTTGTTTCAAATGGAATGGAAGTATCTCTTAAAGGTCTCGATTTATTATAACTTTAATATTACTTCTATTGATTTGTTTAGATCGAGATAACACTTATATTATTTCTTAATAATATAAATTGGATTATAATATTCTTTTATCGACTTATTATAAGATTTCGGAGTTGAAAATATTTTTCTAGATTCGAGAAATGATCTTGCCAGACGGATAGAACGAAGTTCAAAGGAAATTATAGAATATATATTTCCGGATATATTTCGTGGAAATATCTGCACTGGTGGTTTCAAATGGTAAATTATACGGAATGGTATATTCTTATAATTATATTTATATTCACTTGACTTTCATCGGGAGGGAATCCGTATAAACGGCAGATATGACGAATTTTGTTGGAAGAATCATATCTTTTTAGAGACTTGATCACAGGAATGCTCAAGTGGGAGTACAGTACTTGTACCGATTTATAAATTTTCTTTAATAATCGGATATATTCTTCTAATTATGTTCGATTTCATATACTTTTAAACATAAATTTCTTCCAATTATCTTATCCTTCAAATAGGTACCAAAGATTTGATAACTTTTATATGATAGAATATAGAATTGTATTCTTATTCTTAACATATTGTTTCTATATTCTTTTAACTAATATGAGAGATCGAAAGAATATTTCTATAATACTTATTTATATTTCATAAAATTCTGGTTTATTCGTATTTCTTGTATTTCTATTATTTTATATCTTTTGGTATTACCAAAGAATTTTCTAGAATTCAATCGTGCCTGTAAATTCACAATTTTCTGGCCATTAAAAATTGTCAATTTACCTCACAATATTATTCTAGTAATTTTCCTCGATAATTTTTCTATATTTTCTTATAATTTCTATTAACATATATTTCTTTCTAATATACTTTTGGTTGATCTGGATCAGAAGAGAATTTCTATTAGTTAAACCTGTTGCTCTGATACCACCTGTAACGACCCAGGTGGCGCAGCGGATTAGCATTAACAGGTTTAATGATAATGATTACATTAAGCTGGATTAAAATGTAACCATAGTATCCTCTTCTTATCCAGATCTTCTATTCTTCGGCTTGCTCTTTAATACTTCATATAAGTACCTGACCACATGCTTAAAGTACATTAGTATTTTCATACTAGTGAGACATGCCGAATTTAGACATATTATATTAATAACTCGAGTTTAACGATCATACAACCCTTTCTATTTAGTTCGGTCATTCTATGGTGGAATATATTATCGATGAAGCACCATACAAATGCTTATTGTGGTTCTAAACCTCTACTTGGTTTAGATAAATATATTCCTGTGAGTATAGATCGATTATAAATGGTCCCGTAACCTCTAATTGGTCCAGGCTATATTCTATGATACCGAATGGATCCATCCTACGTAGTTTCTATTCGACCGAGTTCTATTATTTCTATTAACAACTCGATAACACTTTTATAATATAAACCGTATAAAATACTTGATAACGACTAAACAAGCATGTAATCAGCCCAAAGGCTTTAAAAGGGAAAGGGTCATGTACTCACCTCTATTATATTCTTCCAGATTCTGTAGACTATTCCTTAACGATATAATCTCCAAATAAACTGTACCTATTATATTTTATCACCATTAGCGCGTGCAAGGCTTGTGCACGTGATAACGTCAGGGACAATCCTTTATATTATATACTCTTTTATATTCTTGTATATATAAGTACTTATAGTTATCCGGTTTAATATTATCGGGTTAATATTATCGTCCCACACGTATCACGTTAATAATATTCGTATTAATAATAATAATTATATAATAATAATAACTAAATAATTTACCTTTTGAAGACATGAACAGACTTTACCCAGTGAACACTCAACCCGGTATGGAACCAATCAGCGGGTCGGAACAGTGCGTAAAGTTACCGGAGACGACAGTGGTAGCCGGATAGTAGATCGGAGAAGATAATAGCCGGCGAGTAACTCGGACCTTGGGTAACAGAGGTATATCATCCCTCTGTTCTAAGATATCAACGTATATATATATATATATATATACACACACATATATATATATATATAGATAACCGGTAACAAGGATATATCGTACATCTTCACCAAGACCCAGGCGTATATATATACATACATATAAGGACGACTGGGTTGATGGTTATTACTGTGTTATTCGCCGGAGGCCAAGAACTGGCCGGAGAAGACAACCGGTGATAACCTGTACATATTGAACGGATGTCCTAAGACCCGAAGGTAGTGATAAACAAGACTGGTGATGATGATTAACCGTTGATGGTGTCGGAAAGGTTCCAGAAGGATATAGAGATATGAACAGGTTCGAACCCGAACTAACTATCGTAACCAGACTCTAAGTCTTACGGCGACAGGCTTGATAAAAGCTACGGTTCTGATCTTGTCGGGATATATTTAAGACTTGCGGAGGATAAATAAAACCGGTGGTGGTTGTGTTGGTCGTCTAAAAGGTTACCGCCGGAGAAGACGACAGGGGAAAGGAAAGATTGCTGTTTGGTTGCTGGTTAGTCAGAGATATATGCCGGGGAAGAAGAACCCGGCTGATGAAGATGACCGGAGGGTAAAGATGCTGGGTTGTTGGGCTCGGATCTTCGCCGGGGAAGATGACCGGTCTAGTCATCTTCTTCTTTCTCAGTCGTCCCTCTCTCTCTCTCTCTCTCTTCTCTACGTAACCTTTCTCCCTCTTAGTAACCTTGTAATTATATAATATGTATATAAGAATGGGCCTGCGTAAGTGTCACACCCTCAAAATCCACTTGCGGAGTTTTACCGCGAGGCGCATGACAAACCAGGATCCAAACCAACGATCACAATAAACAAGTCTAAATGAATATAATGCAATTTCAAAACATAGTTTAAAATTCCCGTTTACAGCGGAAGCTTATTCAAAACAGTATCTCAAAAGTAAACCAATTGTTCAACATATGAAAACCATGCGACTCTAACTAGACGCCGTGCAGACGCGTGCGCCCTAGTTCCATTGTGCTACCTTAGCGACCTGAGAAAACATGTAAAAGTTTACGTCAGCACAAAAATGCTGGTGAGTTTACAGGTTTTGTATCCAAGTACCAAATCCACCTGTCCATACTATAACAAATCGAAAACCAGTGTACGCTAGCTAGGCGTATGTTTTGTTACTACCACGATTGGAAAACCATTACTAACTCGAATACCAAATGTTGTGCCCGAAAAGTAAACCAGTTGTTCCTGTTGTTCCTGTTTGAGACAATATGCACTCGCCCGGCCCTCCAAGCCGACGAGCGGGGTTGGTCACTCCCAATAGCGCTATTCACATTTCCCCGTTGTGCAAACCCGCACATTCATGGTTCCCCCCGGGACTTCCAAAGATCGTGTAGTACACAATAGAAACCCATAGTATGACAATAGTTACCAAATAATCGTTTTAATACAAGTTTTCTCCCCCGAAAATATGAAACCAGTTTAAAGGAGGGGCCGTAAACTCACCTTAACGTGCAAGCAAAGAATCCGAACAGCAAGCAATATATGCTACCGACACCCTAATAACAGTGTCGCTCAGTGAGTATAGGCGTAATATCATTACCCATATAACTCGTTTGTCCAAGGCGTTTTAAATGTTCAAAAGTGTGTTTGCGACGCCTAGTGATTCTACATGCAATAGTAAACCCTACGGACCCGTTGGTGAATACGTTGGTTACAATTAGTTTCTACATTCCGTATGTGTCTCAGACAAGTGTACTTCAGTTACATGTCAATTCCATACCACCTAAGACCTCAATTAATCACAGAAGCACATAATACACAATCTGTGTTTTCAGGACAGATTGTGCGCCATCAAAACGAATTTATTTAAAATAGCAATTCAGTGAGTTAACCTCCCAAATTTGTACTGAATTTTCTTTGGGATTCACTCGACAATACCTATTTTTGTTTTGTCTTAATTCCAAACACAAAAATTATGAAAATTCGTACAACACAGCTATGTCTAGAAAATCTCCTCAACAGGTCAGTTTAGTAGGAAAATTCTTAAAAATTGTGTATTCATCCAAACGAGATGAATCCACTTGGAAAAGCTCTATTTTTCCAGTATTGACCTACTGGAAAAATTTCATAATCTAACTCCTTGTAAATCTCAAGTTATGACCATTTAAAGTTAGTCCGATTTACAAATCCGAAAATCTGATATGACCCCTAATCAATTAAAATTCCAAAAACGACTCAAACGATATCCAAATTCGATGGTTTTACCCATTATGAAAAGCTAAGACCTTGTACGTTACAATCAAGCAAAGAATCGATCAAACCAATTATTTTCAAGCCACGAAACAGACCCTACAAGTCGACATTCAGAATCTGTCCAGATTCTAATCGTGCAATATTATCAATTATATCAAACCCTAGTTGCATATTATCAATCAATAACACCTAATAATCATCATACAACTCTCCTAATACCTATTCCCATCAGATCCTATTATCAAACATGTCAAGATCAAAGCTTTTAGGATCAAAACACCAATAACTTGCGCAACAAGCATCCTATGATGTTACTACGCGTTTATTAATAGGTTTAATCCGTTTAATCTTCAAAAAGACTCATGTTTTAATGTTTATTAAACCCATTCAGACCTGGACAAACTTGTTATATGATTTTTACAATAAAACATAAAGTAAAAAGCGTAAGAAATCATGAGTTATACCCTTAGTTCTTCAAATCAATCAATCGCGCGCCTTGGAGCCTCCGAATTGATGATCTTGAGCCTTAGCAGGAGTTTTTGGAGTGAAATATTCGTGTGGGGCAGTAAGGGGGCGATTAGGGTTGAGTATGAGGGTTGCATGGGAGTTAAGGATGTTTAAATATGAGTTTGAGGCGGTTTAAACCCGTCAGGTAGCATTGAGCGGCCGCTCGGAGCCTGTGAGCGGCCGCTCACAGGTCCGGGGCGCGCCTTTTTGCTTCGTTTAACCTCCCGACGCGTTATCCATCGACGTTTTCGTTATTTCGGACCGTAACAAGTGTAACCCCATGCGTTAAGACCCTAATCAACCTCACGCTCCACTTTTAATAATTTTTATTAACGTGTTCGGTTTAGGTTCACATAATCACGTATGGTTTTCACATAAGTTTGTCAGATATCACCGAGACACATAAGTTTGTTATTCACCAACGTCCGAGGTTCACTAATCATGAAATCACATGTTAACTCACACAAGGAGTCAGAACCCGACCCACACAAGGAGTCAAAGCATCTCATAACCCGAGATGTGAAAGTAGTCCCAAACCGGACTAGAAAACGTTTTGTAAGTTATCTCAAACCCGAGATAATGCTCGTATGTCCTATCTAGCTATCTAGATAACCCTCGTTAAGTATAATATACGCGTGACTCGCTAAGGTAGACTTTAAATCTAGACCACGTTGTTAACCAGAATTTGCCGGGTGTCACATCATCCCCACGTTAAAAGAATTTTCGTCCCGAAAATTGCACAAGTACCAAAAGAACAAAAGTAATAACGAAAGGAACAAACAAAAGATAGAAACCAAAAGAGAGATTTACCCGAGTTGTCACATCATCCCCACGTTAAAAGGAATCTCGCCCCGAGATTCATTCAGCTGCAGAAGAGACATATCTCGACTCGAACGCTTCCTTAGGAAAGAGATGAGGATACTTAGACTTCATCTGATCCTCCCGTTCCCACGTATACTCAGGTCCCCGGTTCGAGTTCCACCGAACCTTAACGATACGAATCTTGCTGTGACGTAGGCTACGAATCTTGTAATCCAGAATCTCCACAGGTTCTTCCACAATCCGAAGACGATCATCAACCTTGATCTCTTCCAGTGGAACGATGAGAGACTCGTCAGCCAGACACTTCTTCAAGTTTGACACGTGGAAGACGTTATGTACGTTACCGAGCTCCGTCGGTAAATCAAGACGATATGCCACCGGTCCAATCCGTTCCAGGATCGTAAATGGTCCGACATACCGTGGGTTGAGTTTGCCACGCTTCCCAAAGCGTATGACGCCCTTCCACGGTGAGACTTTTAGAAGTACTTTGTCATCAACTTGGAATTCCAATGGTTTGCGACGCTGATCGGCATAACTCTTTTGCCGGTCCCGTGCCGCCGCCAATCGGTTGCGAATCTGTACGATCTTTTCCGAAGTTTCGTACACTAGCTCAGGCCCAGTGAGTTGACTCTCACCCACTTCAGCCCAACAAAGAGGAGAACGGCATTTCCGTCCGTACAGTGCCTCGAACGGAGCCGCCTTGATGCTCGTGTGATAACTATTGTTGTACGAAAATTCTACTAACGGTAGATGAGCTTCCCAACCCTTGCCAAAATCTATCACACATGCCCGCAGCATGTCTTCTAAATTTTGAATCGTGCGCTCACTTTGACCGTCAGTCTGTGGATGGTAAGCTGTACTCATGTCTAGTTGGGTACCCAAAGCCTTGTGCAAAGACTTCCAGAAGTGAGAAGTAAAATGGGAGTCACGATCCGAGATAATAGAAACTGGCACCCCGTGCTTAGAAACAACTTCCTTCAAATAAAGACGAGCCAAACGATCCATGGTGTCGGTCTCCTTAATAGCAAGAAAATGGGCTGATTTCGTCAACCGATCGACAATCACCCATATCTTGTCATTCCCGCTTGGTGATTTAGGAAGTTGCGTGACAAAATCCATGGTAATCCGTTCCCATTTCCACTCCGGAATTTCAGGTTGTTGCAAGAGACCCGACGGTTTCTGGTATTCCACCTTGACCTTAGCACAGGTCAAGCATTTGCTCACGTATGAGGCTATATCCGACCTCATGTTTGGCCACCAGTAAAGCACCTTCAGATCTTGGTACATTTTATCCGAACCAGGATGAATAGAGTACCGAGACTTATGAGCCTCATCTAAGACAAGCTCCCGAAGTCCCCCGAATAAAGCAACCCATATGCGTTCTGCGAAGTAGTGCAGGCCATCAGGCCTTTGCTCGAGGTGCTTGTCGGCACCGTGCATGGTTTCAGCTTTAAGGTTTTCCTCCTTCAAAGCTTCTAACTGGGCAGAACGAAGTTGATCAGGTAGGGATGAATGAATGGTGAGCTGCAACGCCCGAACGCGACGAGGTTTAGTTGATTCCTTCCTGCTCAAGGCGTCTGCTACAACATTCGCCTTGCCAGGATGGTACTTTATAGCACAATCATAGTCGTTCAGAAGTTCAATCCAACGACGCTGCCGTATGTTCAAATGTTGTTGGTCGAAAATGTGTTGGAGACTCTTGTGATCGGTGTAGATGGTGCATTTGGTACCGTACAAGTAATGTCTCCAAATTTTCAACGCGAATACCACGGCACCCAACTCCAAATCATGGGTGGTGTAGTTCTTCTCGTGCACCTTGAGTTGACGAGAAGCATACGCGATCACTTTCTCGCGTTGCATCAACACGCAACCGAGACGATGAATAGAAGCATCACAGTAAACAACGAAATCATCAGGGCCTTCAGGTAAAGACAAAATAGGAGCAGAACACAGTTTGGACTTCAGTTCTTGAAATGCCGACTCTTGTGGTTCACCCCAGTCGAATTTCCTATCCTTCTGAGTAAGAGTGGTCAGGGGTTGAGCGATCTTCGAGAACCCTTGAATGAAACGACGATAGTAGCCTGCAAGGCCTAGGAATTGCCGCACCTCAGTTGGCGTCTTTGGTGCTCCCCAGTCCTTGATCGCTTCGATCTTAGCTGGATCGACATGAATTCCTAGTTCATTAACCACATGTCCTAGGAACTGAACTTCGTGTAACCAAAAGTCACACTATGAGAACTTAGCGTAAAGTTGTTCCCGTCGCAAGAGTTCCAAAACCAAACGTAGGTGTTCCTCGTGTTCGGTCTTGTTCTTAGAGTAGATCAGAATGTCATCAATAAACACAATGACGAACTTGTCCAGATATGGTTTGCAAACGCGATTCATCAAGTCCATGAAAACCGCCGGTGCGTTTGTGAGACCGAAAGGCATGACCAAGAATTCGAAATGGCCATAACGTGTACGAAAGGCAGTCTTTGCAACGTCAGCTTCCCTTACGCGCAACTGGTGGTAACCGGACCTCAAGTCAATCTTGGAATAATAACTAGAACCCTGGAGCTGGTCGAATAGATCATCAATACGTGGAAGAGGATAACGGTTCTTGACGGTCAATTTGTTCAGTTCTCTGTAGTCTACACACAATCGGAAACTTCCATCCTTCTTCTTAACAAATAGAATCGGGGCTCCCCAAGGGGAAGAACTTGGCCTGATGAAACCCTTGTCCAAGAGTTCCTGTAATTGACTAGATAATTCCTGCATCTCGGGAGGTGCAAGACGGTAGGGGGCCCGAGCAATAGGAGCAGCTCCCGGTACGAGGTCAATACCGAACTCAACCTGACGATGGGGAGGAAGACCAGGTAAATCATCGGGAAACACATCAGGAAACTCGCGTACAACCGGAATATCGTCGATCTTCTTCTCATCACCAGAGGAAACAGATAAAAGTGCCAAAACGGCTGGATAACCCTTTCGAAGACACTTAAGGGCTTTCATACTAGAGATGATGTTTAGCGGAACGCTACCCTTGATACCGTAAACAGAAAGGAATTCTCCATCAGGGAGAGGAATCCGAATAACCTTATCGTAACAAACAATCTCCGCGCGGTACAATGATAACCAATCCATGCCTACCACTACGTCAAAACTACCCAATGGTACCGGCATAAGGTCGATGGGGAACGATAAACCCGACAACTCCAATTGACACTCCCGAAGGACACTAGTTGCTTCAATCTTTTTACCGTCAGCCAACTCAATAATATACTTAGTCTCTAATGGTACGGGTACTACATCTAGCAGTCGACTAACTCCCATGGATACAAAACTCTTGTCGGCACCAGAATTAAATAACACACTAACAGAACGATTATTGAGAAGGAACGTACCGGTAACTGTGTCGGGATCCTGTCTAGCCTTAGCGGCTCCAATGACGAAGGCACGTGCATTTCTGCCGCCGCCCCCGTTGTTCCCATTACCGTTGTTTCCACCCTGCTTCAGTTTTGGGCAATCCTTCTTGTAATGCCCGGTCTCACCACAATTGTAACATCCTTGTCTTCCCGTAGTCCCTTGAGTAGTCGGAGCTGAGCTATTAGTCGGAGCCTGGGTCGATGGAAGTGTAACCCGACAATCTTTAGCATAATGCCCTGTTCGCTGGCAGCGATGACAACGGTTACTGTCGCAGTTCCCTTGATGATGACGTCCACACTTGTTACATTTGGGCAGTTTCCCCGCATAACCACCCTGCTTGTTTCCCGAAGAAGAAGAACCCCCACTATCAAACCTCTTACCCTGCTGTGTTGGCCCAGATCCTTTCCCGTCATTTTCCCACTTGCGCTTGTTGTTCTCTGGGGCCTTAACAGTCGAACCCTTCGCAGGCAAAATACCCTCATTCACCTTTAAGTTGGTCATCCTATGAGCCGATCGAACCACCTCTGCGTATGTAGGATGATTTCCCGCAGCCACTAACCCTGCGATTTCCGGCACTAACCCCGAGATATAATGCTCAATCCTCCTGTACTCTGGCACATGCAGATCAGGACACAGCACTGCCAACTCGTTACGCCTCACAGTATACTTCTCAATTTCAGACCCAGACATCTTGAGGTTCCACACCTCGTGCTCTAGCTTCTGCACCTCTTCCCTCGGACAGTATTCACGCTTCAGCAGCTGCACAAAATTCTCCCAAGGCATAGCATACGCCTCCCCAATACCCATATTCTGGGTGATGTTATTCCACCAGGTCAGAGCAACATCCTGGAATAACGCAGCAGCATACTTAACCCGATCTTCTGGGAGACAGTTACACATCAGAAACACTGACTCCACTTTTTCCAACCACCTGAGTAAGCTCACCGCACCCTCAGTGCCAGAGAACTCCTGGGGCTTACAGTCCCGAAACATCTTGTAGGTACACATGGGTGGGGGTGGGTTAACAGGACCACCTGAAATGAAATGCGGGAGGAATCACGACGAATGTAAACAAGGTTCACCAATGAGGCAAAGAAAATGGATAAATCAACTTACCACCACCGTTGTGCCCTAACTGGAAGGTAGCTTGGAGCAAGTTATTCAGGTCCTCCTGTGATAGGTTAACACCTCCACGACCACCAGCACCACCGCGACCACCACCACGTCCACCATTGCGACCACCTCCACGTCCTCCTCGTACTCCAGACATGATTCTGGCAGAAAGAACGAGAAAACTTAGTTTCGCCGATAAAGATAACCACTAATGTTTACAAGATCAAAGCTAGATCCAATCCAGGACTATCCCTTCAAACCCAAAGCTCACTAGGGCTTCCATGCATTTCGGTTTATGATTTTGTGTGCACCCAAAATGATAAACCGCTCTTCATGGTCCTCCAAGTGTTCTCCTAGTTCAAAGTTCAAATCACCGAACATCGACTCTTAGCTATACACCGTAATACTACGGTAGTTTATGGCAAGTGTTTCTACTAAAGTAGGAAAGGGAGATGTCCGAGCCTTGGACAAATCTCAAGAGTACACGATTCACCCCAATATACCACACTGCCTAGAAAGCAAGTAACCCGACTTAGGATAGAACGGATGATGTAACGTAGAAAGACCAAATGATTTAGAGACACCCCGACAAGACCATACGTAAACCACCATAATGTTTAGTACCATGCGATCGTCTAGTGTGTGCGACTCGGCTATAGACTAGACTCTACATGCAGTCCTAGTTCACTATAACCATTGGCTCTGATACCAATCTGTCACACCCTCAAAATCCACTTGCGGAGTTTTACCGCGAGGCGCATGACAAACCAGGATCCAAACCAACGATCACAATAAACAAGTCTAAATGAACATAATGCAATTTCAAAACATAGTTTAAAATTCCCGTTTACAGCGGAAGCTTATTCAAAACAGTATCTCAAAAGTAAACCAATTGTTCAACATATGAAAACCATGCGACTCTAACTAGACGCCGTGCAGACGCGTGCGCCCTAGTTCCATTGTGCTACCTTAGCGACCTGAGAAAACATGTAAAAGTTTACGTCAGCACAAAAATGCTGGTGAGTTTACAGGTTTTGTATCCAAGTACCAAGTCCACCTGTCCATACTATAACAAATCGAAAACCAGTGTACGCTAGCTAGGCGTATGTTTTGTTACTACCACGATTGGAAAACCATTACTAACTCGAATACCAAATGTTGTGCCCGAAAAGTAAACCAGTTGTTCCTGTTGTTCCTGTTTGAGACAATATGCACTCGCCCGGCCCTCCAAGACGACGAGCGGGGTTGGTCACTCCCAATAGCGCTATTCACATTTCCCCGTTGTGCAAACCCGCACATTCATGGTTCCCCCCGGGACTTCCAAAGATCGTGTAGTACACAATAGAAACCCATAGTATGACAGTAGTTACCAAATAATCGTTTTAATACAAGTTTTCTCCCCCGAAAATATGAAACCAGTTTAAAAGAGGGCCGTAAACTCACCTTAACGTGCAAGCAAAGAATCCGAACAGCAAGCAATATATGCTACCGACACCCTAATAACAGTGTCGCTCAGTGAGTATAGGCGTAATATCATTACCCATATAACTCGTTTGTCTAAGGCGTTTTAAATGTTCAAAAGTGTGTTTGCGACGCCTAGTGATTCTACATGCAATAGTAAACCCTACGGACCCGTTGGTGAATACGTTGGTTACAATTAGTTTCTACATTCCGTATGTGTCTCAGACAAGTGTACTTCAGTTACATGTCAATTCCATACCACCTAAGACCTCAATTAATCACAGAAGCACATAATACACAATCTGTGTTTTCAGGACAGATTGTGCGCCATCAAAACGAATTTATTTAAAATAGAAATTCAGTGAGTTAACCTCCCAAATTTTTACTGAATTTTCTTTGGGATTCACTCGACAATACCTATTTTTGTTTTGTCTTAATTCCAAACACAAAAATTATGAAAATTCGTACAACACAGCTATGTCTAGAAAATCTCCTCAACAGGTCAGTTTAGTAGGAAAATTCTTAAAAATTGTGTATTCATCCAAACGAGATGAATCCACTTGGAAAAGCTCTATTTTTCCAGTATTGACCTACTGGAAAAATTTCATAATCTAACTCCTTGTAAATCTCAAGTTATGACCATTTAAAGTTAGTCCGATTTACAAATCCGAAAATCTGATATGACCCCTAATCAATTAAAATTCCAAAAACGACTCAAACGATATCCAAATTCGATGGTTTTACCCATTATGAAAAGCTAAGACCTTGTACGTTACAATCATGCAAAGAATCGATCAAACCAATTATTTTCAAGCCACGAAACAGACCCTACAAGTCGACATTCAGAATCTGTCCAGATTCTAATCGTGCAATATTATCAATTATATCAAACCCTAGTTGCATATTATCAATCAATAACACCTAATAATCATCATACAACTCTCCTAATACCTATTCCCATCAGATCCTATTATCAAACATGTCAAGATCAAAGCTTTTAGGATCAAAACACCAATAACTTGCGCAACAAGCATCCTATGATGTTACTACGCGTTTATTAATAGGTTTAATCCGTTTAATCTTCAAAAAGACTCATGTTTTAATGTTTATTAAACCCATTCAGACCTGGACAAACTTGTTATATGATTTTTACAATAAAACATAAAGTAAAAAGCGTAAGAAATCATGAGTTATACCCTTAGTTCTTCAAATCAATCAATCGCGCGCCTTGGAGCCTCCGAATTGATGATCTTGAGCCTTAGCAGGAGTTTTGGAGTGAAATATTCGTGTGGGGCAGTAAGGGGGCGATTAGGGTTGAGTATGAGGGTTGCATGGGAGTTAAGGATGTTTAAATATGAGTTTGAGGCGGTTTAAACCCGTCAGGTAGCATTGAGCGGCCGCTCACAGGTCCGGGGCGCGCCTTTTTGCTTCGTTTAACCTCCCGACGCGTTATCCATCGACGTTTTCGTTATTTCGGACCGTAACAAGTGTAACCCCATGCGTTAAGACCCTAATCAACCTCACGCTCCACTTTTAATAATTTTTATTAACGTGTTCGGTTTAGGTTCACATAATCACGTATGGTTTTCACATAAGTTTGTCAGATATCACCGAGACACATAAGTTTGTTATTCACCAACGTCCGAGGTTCACTAATCATGAAATCACATGTTAACTCACACAAGGAGTCAGAACCCGACCCACACAAGGAGTCAAAGCATCTCATAACCCGAGATGTGAAAGTAGTCCCAAACCGGACTAGAAAACGTTTTGTAAGTTATCTCAAACCCGAGATAATGCTCGTATGTCCTATCTAGCTATCTAGATAACCCTCGTTAAGTATAATATACGCGTGACTCGCTAAGGTAGACTTTAAATCTAGACCACGTTGTTAACCAGAATTTGCCGGGTGTCACAGTAAGTTCTCAGCAACAAGGATGAAGGATTGGGCCTGAAGGGTATTGGGCCGGATAAACTTATGGGCCACGATAATTTAGATGGGCTGAATCAATTGTTGGGCTTTTACCATAAGAATACAATTATAATGGGTTTAGACTAATTTATTTTGGGCTTATTATTATCGAGGGGGCTTGTTCTATTGGGCCGATTCCGTTGGGCCGGATTAGCTTAAATTAATATTAGATGTTAACTAAATATAGATTATAGAATATTTATCCTTTCGGTCGTTACAAGATGAATTTATAGGTAACAGAATAAACTGTTTCGAATAATTTGGTAAGAGGTTTGATAGGTGTGGGTTTTAAGGGTTGGATTAGGTTCGTCTAAAATAGCAAGGAGAATAAGAATCTAGCAAAACACTAAACTTTAAGTTTTAGGAATCTTAAAAAGAAATGCATGAGTTAATTGACTATAGAAATACTAAACAGGTAACTAGAGTTTATAATTGGTTATCTACCAAAAACCTTGATAGAATTTCACACTACCTTAACGTACCTGTAAATTCATGATTACGTTCCGGACCGTAATCACCAATTTACCTTACATTAGGGTTTTTTGTCCTTCTATGACTCTAAACACACATGTATGTAATGCAAAATAACCTTGTGATTGAATCGTATACAACGTATCCAAAAATGAGTCCAACTGTTGAGCTGGAAAAAGACTTCTACCAGTCAGTGAATAAGAACCTCTACCGATTGTTGAGCAGGTGCGATAGCCTCTACCAGTCGTTGAGCAGGTTGTAGGGCCTCTACCGACTGTTGAGCAGGCATGATGATCTCCACCAATCGTTGAGTAGGTTATTTGGTACTCTACTAACTGTTGAGCAAGTACTTCATCCTCTATCAGTTGTTTGATTAAGTGTACCAATTATTACACACATGAATTGCAAATTGATAATATGTACATGTAAGCAATCAAGTATCAAGTATAGCATGCGAGTTATAATAGAGTTGCCCTAGACAAGGTTAATGACTCTAGTATCAAATGTTCAAATATGGTAGATAATCGAATCCTCATGTATAACTAAGGATTAAGTTTGATGCAACACACAATCAAGTTTCAATAGTTTGGTTATCATAGGGATCAAGTTCATGTTCAAGAAGGTAAAGAATATGAATTTAGTTCTTGAGAAGATGATGAATAATCTCGAAGCAGAATCAAGGTTGTGAGAGATAGTGAATGTGAAGATAGTTGATAAAGAGTTTATTTTATAGTAAAGAGAATATGTAGCAGTGTAAATTGTGGGGCTTGAATCAAAGGTTAGAATCAAGTGTATGAGAAAACATGATTGTGGTATATGCCAAATATTGTAAAAATTTCAAACTAGTTGAAAATAAGTAGGGGTCCATGGGGAGTTGGAGATTAAATTTTTTGTTCATGAGGATGGAAGGATTTAAAAATTGGTTTAGTACATAAAAAAAGTCGTTAAATAGTACAAACTAAATGAGCTTTGATTATAATATTCCCATTAGTTGGAGATTTTAAACATGACATTAGGTTTTGAAAATCAAGGTTGTATTAAGTGATTTTTAATAGATTAAAGCATTATATAGAAAATCGTTTGTTATGCTAATAAATAGACATTTGAATTTAGAAATTAAGTTTGAGGACATCTTTTGACAAAAACCTGTATTTTTTTTCCGTAGTTTATAGGTGATAAAAATTTTGAAAAATATTTAGAAATCTTTAGTGTTGTACTAGGTGATGAAAATTTTGAAAATGTTGAAAAAGCTTTTTTTTTTTTTTTTTTTTTTTTTTTTTTTTTTTTTTTTTTGAACCCCTCATCAAGATCAGGCTATGAGGTTACAGTTAAAAATATATAGTATGTTGAGAAAGGAAATAATATGATTTGGGTAGGGTGTTGAAGATAATTGAACAAGTGGCTAAGATGGTAAGATTAAGCTGTAAAATTTTGAGATTTTAGAGCTTAGTTTTAAAGAAAGTGAGTGTAATCATTTATTCATTAATTAAAACGAATAAATGAAAACGTTGACTTATCAAAGATTCTAGATTCTAATAACATAGTGAAGACATGCTTTAGCCTATAAGTGAACACTCATCCCGAGAATTCCCAGGTAGGCATCCGGGTCTCTCGTCTGATTGGGATTTATGCGCAATGCCAGTCCTAGACAGAAAACTCAGAATACAGACGTTCACCCTTCCAGTGCTTCACGTGTTCGTTATTAAAATCTAGAACTTCGACGGGATCTTTAAGGCAGTTCAGGCTAAACCTGAGGATTTTGTCCTATTAGTTTAAGAGTAGATCTAGTGATGGAGAGAAATCTTCTTGTAGGGATTAAAGTAGGGATAAGAAGTAGGAGAGAGATAGAGAATAAAAACAAGTAAGGTTGCAAGTAAAAGGAGCAAGTACTAGTTAAAATCCTATGGTTATAGACTAGATTATTTTTCTAATAACCTAATTCCCTATAACCATTGCTCTGATACCAATCTGTAACACCCCATCCGATGGCGGAAACATCGGGATGTCACGTAGTGATGATTGTTCAATAGCTCATGGTACTAAATGAAAGTTAAATAATATTTAACAATTTACAATTCATCTTACAAGAAGAGATTACAAAAATTGATTAATATAAACTAGGTCCAAAGCTCCTATGTGTTCCAAGACTTGTACAACTTCCAATAGCATATAAACCTGAAACATGTTAAGTTGGAAAGATGGGGGTCAACTATAAATAGTTGGTGAGAATACATAGGTTTTTGAATATGATAGATAATAGTAGTTTGTACAACAATCATAGTTGTATAATATAATAGTATGAGTCCGACATGTAACAATGCGTCTTTTGTACAATCAAACCTTGTGTCGACTGAGACCTAACTCGTAAGTTAGTAAAAGTGTAACTGTTATTGATCATCCATGAATTTATGCGGGGGGATTGGTTTGTCAGACCTATAGCGCTATAATCTAAACAGGCGGCTTGATCAATGTTAATGATTGTACTGTGTCTTTTTGTTACAGTCAAATGATAGAATGAGTAAATGATAGCGTAATTGAATCACAAGTTTCAACAATGTAAGAATGAGTAAATGATAGTGTATAAAATGTTTAAACATGTTTCACCCCAAAAATGTAAAACAGAAAAAGGGGCTATGTAAACTCACCTTAGCAAAGTGTTAAGTCTTGTGGAATAGAATAAGTGTGATCCAACGTTGCCAAGTATCACCCTATGTTTAAGGTAAGTTTAAGTCTTTATAATCTACAAGTATTTCTAGGGTTCCAAATTTATTTGAAACGTAATAAAAGGAGTGTAACATAAATCATAAAAAAAACTAATCATAAAAAGTTTTAGTTAATTGTTTGATAAAACAAGTTCTAATGGAAATTGTTCAAAATATATAATCAATTGTATACGTTTATAGAAAAAAATAATAATTAGATTTTAATCCTTTAAGGGCTTAGGATAATTATTTCAATTACATTGATTATCTAAAATGAGTTTCATATTAAGAGATTTACATGCTACGTAAATTGCAATGACCCATTTATAAAATAATTTAATAAAATTAGTTTGAACAAAAACATATAAGTATTAAACTAGTACTAAAAAATAGTTAATTGGATGACAAACATTTAATAATTTGATATGGGTTCACCATTTTAAATAATTATTAGAAAAAGAAAATGTTTTAAACTTCAAATAACATGCAATAGAAAAGTTGAGATATGAAGTTTATTTAGTATAAAGGATATGATAGTCCATGCGCCCCAATTATTAGTTTCTTAAACAACAACTTCTCAAACTTGACCAAATTAGGAACAAAGGGCACCACAAACACATCTTCATATGTGTGTTTGGCAGGAAGCTCGAGATCGAGAAAAAAGAATATAAGACTCACAGTGCCGGAGGGAGAGGCGGTGATGGCGAGCGCCAGAGATTAAGACCATTAAGGGACGGTGGTCTGGAGTTGACGGTTGTCGGTTACCGGTGGCTTGTCGGGAGAACGGAGCGGCGTCCGTTTGACACAAGCCGAAGGGAGGAGACCGAGAAGGTATGGAATGTGGTTCACGACGGTGGTGGATGTTGCGAAACCGCTAGTTCAATACGGGTTTGTAGACGGATTTATCCAGCACACGCCAACCCACAAGAGATCGATAGAGAGTTGGGTCAGGAAATGGTTGATATAAACTTTATGGTTCAACTTGTTTGTTTCATTTCTATACAAGACTATATATACACATACAAACACAACAAAGATGGAGATAAAAGCTCCTCTAGACTTTGACTCAATAATTATACTTTGACTCAATAATTACACATAATTCTTTGACTCAAGACTTTGACTCCAAGAATTATGTTGTCAAGACTTTGACTCTTGACTCAAGGCTTTATTTTGAAATGAATTTATATCTTCCTTGTTTGAGATTATAAATGTAATTGGAAAAATGATTAGCTTTAAATAAGAAATAAAAAAATCATTAGTTTGAATTAGAAAATAAAAAGCACCGTCTTATAAAATGACGATTTTATAAATAGAATTAGGATAGGACATATGTCATGATTGAATATTTTTTTTTAAGTACAATGATAAAAGGAACTTAGAAAAATAGAGTGCATGGATAAAGATAAGTATACTTAGAAATAAATTAGACTTTATATCATGGATCGGGAAATACTTTAATGCAAAATAAATGGGAAAATTCATGAGGTTACACAAAATATACGAGATCACAAACGTGGATTGCTCACGGATAAGTATGAATTGAGAAAGCTTTCTCAATTTTTAAAGATACCGATCGATCTAGTGATATGCAGGACAAACATCGAAAGTCTCAGGTGACTGAAGAACTCAGCGACGAGTTGACAAAAGAAGCCACAAAAACGGACATGAACGATGTTTTGATGGTCATATAGAAATCGTCTTGGTAGCATCAAACCAATAGAACAATGGTTAGCTCTGCAGCTGGTCTACAAGCAAGGTAAGTAGGTCCATGCGAGCGGCCCGGATGTACCTTTTAGCCGCGAGGGAAACCGGGTAAACAAAGTCCCGATCAGAATGAATGGTAGTTTGCTGGGCCTGTTGCTCTCGGAGGCGCTGGTTCGAATCCAGTTCGTGACAACCACAAAGCCCTTGATTATAGAATCTCTCGGGACCCCGCTGGTAAATACGGGGCTCTGGCAGCTGCACTTTCTTTTTCTTTTCTTGATGCATCAAATGCTTCCTCTGCTTTCAGTAAAAATCCCATGATCGAGGCACTCTTTCTCTTATAGCGCTCTTTCCTTCCCTTCGAGCTAGCCGTAAGAAATCCATTTCTTTTGTCTGTAAGAGAAAAGCTGCTTATTCCATGAAATAGGAGCGCAGCGGAGTCATGAAGAAACAAGAATAGCCACTTCCTTATCTACGCTATTTACTTTCCTCCACTCGTGGGAAGTAGCAAGAGCCTTTATCTAATCTACTATTGAACCATCTCACATGAAAGTCAGTCGCTACCTTAAGGCATGCCTTGACTCCAAGAGCTAACTCGACGGGACTTGCTTTCCTAAAGAGAAGACGAAGAGGATGGCACTGGGGATCGTTCTTACTTAAAGAAATTCCCATGAGCTGTCTTGAGCTGGTAACTCCAAAATCGATGATTCTTGGCCACTGACTTACTGCTTTCACTCAAATGCCACTGATGCGTAAGACATTGAGTTGGAGTACTTTCCTTCTGGTAATGCCTTTCCCTATGGTCACCTTGCCCTTCTACTTACCGGCTTGGCTATTTCGAAGGATTCGCTTCAGCGGGTGATTGAACTTAAAAAGAATTCTTGAAACTGGCACTCCTTCCTTGCTTCTTACCCCGTAGCGGGAGATTTTTTGACAATCGGTCGTAGATTCCCTGGCTTGGCTAGGAACCTAGTCCCTTCTTTTGACAATAGAAGAGAAGGAATTTCCTTCTTGTCCAATACCAACTATGATTTCCATGAAATGCTAGTCGAAGATCCACTATTTACTTCTTTCTAATAAGATAGGACCATCGGAAAGAAAGTCAAGTAGAATCCCGTGCTTTCGGGTGATTCCGCATTGAAATGCTACCCACGTGAATGCTAGTTGAATCCGTATGCCCAAACCACATAAGATAAGCTAAGCAGCTAGATCGATTCCAAACGTGTGATTAGTAGCTGATGCAGAAAAAAGAAGAACAGCTTCTTCTTCTATGATGACATCTGCAGCAGATTCAATGGCCTCGGTTTACACATTCTTGACTTGAAAAAAGAGTTTTAAGGATTCTCGTCAGAAGGTCAGGTCAGAAGTGGATTCCCTTTTTGGGGTACGATACTAGGCTATGATTCCCGGAGAGAGAGAGAACTCTTATAAGAAAATGGGCCTTGAGCCTGCTTCATCGCCTTGACTTGATTCGGGTAAGTCAAAGTAAGGACATTGCTTTTTCAAATCCCAGATAGGAAGGAAGTCAAAAAAAGATCTGCTTCAGTTGATCCTAAAGCAGAAGAAGAGACCTTTTCCCCTTGGGGAATGAAAAAGATCATATTTCTAAAAATGAAATAAGACGTGTTCACTCTGTAAGAGCCCTTGGTCTTAGTCTTAAAGTGAAGGAAGCCGGCAATACCACGATAGCAAAGAGCAAAGAAAGCTAAGCCCGCAGAGAGAGCAGTATATAGCGCGAAAGAGTCCAAATACAAGAAAGGCAGAGCGCGAAGCTTGTGGTCCATTCCTTTCCCAACTATAGTGGAACTTGCCCGAAGGAAATCTTTTATCTTCTTGCCAGGAAAGAGTTTTATTACCAAGTTCGATTACCATAAGTGGAAGTTCAAACCTTATATCTCCGATATATAGGATAGAATGTCAGAAAAAAAATCAATTTTGGTAGATAGTATGGCTTGACAATGTCAAGCTTAGACTATCGCGAAGTAAACATAGGGTCTGTCTCAGCCTTGACTATGGAATCTGATTTCCTAGCGACTATGTTTCCCTTTTTTCCTGCAGTCTTTCCAGCTATGTGTCACACGCTCAAATTTCCACTGCGGGGTTTATACCGCGAGGCGCATGACATACCAGGATCCCATAGCCATAAGTCATATGAACGAACTCTAAATGCCCAACCCATTTAGTTCGTTTTCAAAAACCAAGTTTAGTTAAGCTGGGGAAGCGTAAACCAAATTTAAACCTTTTAAAACCATGCGCAAAACAACACGCCCAAATTAAACCATATGAAAGAAAATGTAAAAGCATAATATGAAATTTAGGTGTATGCCCAAGATCCCAAATGCAGTGAAGTGTGCAGTGCTTTCTAATCCTGGCACCGGAAGCTAACTACCTGCAAAAGCATGTAAATCGTGGGTCAACAAACAATGTTGGTGAGTTCACTAAGTAAGAAGGTGAGTAAGTAAATGCGCTGGTTTCCAAAACCACGTAACCAAGTGAAAGCGTAGGTCCTCCAGACCAAAATGTTCAAGAGTTATCAGTTTAAGCGTGTCAGGGGTAGCTAGCCCACTCAATGTAACTAAATAGGATTATTGGGACACCTTCAGTAAAATAGTAATTTGCCTCAATAACTGGTGTCTATCAACACCAGTTCTCAATTGTGGTCAGAAGTTCATGCCCGTGCCTCAAGCACCTCAGACATGAGGTTGCTGCACAACCTAATAGCGCTATCAACTAATACCCCGCTCGCCTCCAGCGATTAACCCAATAATATGCAAGGACTTTCCAAATGATAGAGTGTTTAGTTCACAAAGGACCAATAAGTTTTAAACTGATCAAAAACCCGATCCACACAAGGAATCGTAAACCCGACCCACACAAGGAGTCAAAAACCTGAGTAGTCCCAAACTGGACTAGAAAAGTTAAGTAAGTTGTCTCAACCCGAGACGCATGCTTTTGAGAAAAGAGTAGTGAAACTCACCTTAGAATGCAAGCAAATAAATCCAACTCCAAAGTAGGGTGTGCTACCAACTCCCTAGTACATGTGTCACTAAGTGAGTATATGTGTAATACTATTACACCATATAATCCGTTTGTCCAAGACGTTTAAATGTTCAAAAGCGTGTAAGTGACACCTAGTGATTCTACATGCATAAGTAAATCCTACGGACCCGTTGGTGAATGTGTTGGTTATAATTAGTTTTTACATTCCATATGCGTCACATACAAGTGTCCGTTCAGTTACACATCAATTACATACCACCTAAGACCTCAATTAATCACACATAATACACAATCTGTGTGTTTTAGGACAGATTGTGGGTCATCAAAACCAATTTATTTAAAATAGTTAATCAGTGAGTTAAACTCCCAAATATTTACTGAATATTATTTGGGATTCATTTGATAACCCATATTTGTTTTGTCTCAAAACCAAACACAAAAATCATGAAAAATCGTACATCACAGATATGTCCAGAAAGTTTCTACAGCAGGTCAGGTTAGTAGAAAATTCCCAAAAATCGTGTATTCATCCAAACGGGATGAATCCACTTGGAAAAGCCAAGTTATTCCAATGTTAACCTACTGTCCAAATTTCATAACTTAATTCCTTGTAAAACTCGAGTTATGATTGTTTAAAGTTGACTCAGTTTGTTAATCCGAAAATCTGACATGACCTTTAATCAAAGAAAATTCCAAAAACATATCAAACGACATCCAAATCAGATGATTTTGCCCATTCTAAAAATCTAAGACCATGTACAATCTATTCATGCGAAGAATCGATCAAAACAATTATTTTCAAGCCACGAAACAGACCCTACAAGTCGACATTCAGATTCTGTCCAGATTTTAATCATGCAATATTATCAATTATATCAAACCCTAGTTGCATATTATCAATCAATAACACCTAATAATCATCAATAACCATTACCAAACATTCCAAATACTTATTGTGATCAGATTCTATCATTATTCATGAAAGAGTACAACTTTAATGATCAAAACTTCAACAACTTGCGCAACAAGTAACCTATGATATTACTAATCGCATATCATCATGTTTAATTCGTTTAATCTTCAAAAACCTCAAGTTTTAATAATTATCAAAAGCTTTCAGACCTGGACAAACCTTGTTATATGATTTTTATAACATAAAAATAAGATTAAAGCGTAAAGGATTAAAGATTATACCCCTAGCTCTTCGATACAATCAACCGAACGCCTTTGGAGCTTCCCAATCGATGTTCTTGCGCCTTAGCAGGTTGTTTGGGGTTAATTTTTCGTAAGTGAGGCAGTAGGGACGATTAGGGTTTGAGTTTAGGTGATACAAGAGGCTTAAGGTTGCTTAATAGGTGTTTAAGGCGGTTTAGAAACGTCAGGTATCGGCGAGCGGGCGCTCGCTCCCTGTGAGCGGCCGCTCACAGGGCCTTGGCCCGCGTGGGTGGCCCGTTTTGTCACCCGACGTATTTTCCTTCGACGTTTTCGCTATTTCGGATCGTAATAAGTGTAACCCCAGGTGTTAAGACCCTAATCATCCTAATGGTCCATCCATTATGGTTTTTATTAACGTATTCGGTTTATGTTCACGTAATCACATACAGTTTTCACATAGTTTCACAGAGTATCATAGCAGCACGTAATTGCAATCAATCTCAAACAATTACTTCACGATCATTTTGTTTAACAATTCACCAACGTCCGGGGTTCACTAGTCATGTAAATAGTTTGGTAATTCCTCGAATTACCACCTCATGCAGTTATTAACCTATAACCGTGCAATGTGTAACTTATATAGCTAACTCTAGTTAACTATAATTCCTAGAATGTAACCAGAGTTTAGTTAAAGTGAGAACCTGAAATTGCGGGGTATCACATCATCCCCAAGTTGAAAAGAATTTGTCCCGAAATTCAGTAAGTAAACAGTAAAGCCAGCGTAAAAATGCGCGCTTGGTTCCCGTATGTCACATCATCCCCAAGTTGAAAGGAATTTCGCCCCGAAATTCACTTTGAAAAAGCTGCTTTATGTTTAGTGTTTGGTTTATGCATAGTTCTAGGTTCAGTAAAGAGATGTGGGTATTTAAGCCGCATTTGATCATTGCGTCCCCACGCGTATTCCGGTCCTAGACGGGAATTCCATCATACCATAACAATGGGTATAGTGTTCTGTTTAAGTTTCTTGACGCCCCGCTCAAGAATCTCCATTTGTTCTTCCATGAACCGTAGCCGTTGATCCACCTGGATCTCCTCCAGTGGCACCATCAGTGTTGTATCCAACAGGCATTTCTTTATATTTGATATGTGGAGTACATCGTGTACCCCATTAAGTTCATTAGGCAGGTTCAACCTGTAAGTTACTGGACCAGTCCTTTCGACGATCTCGAATGGTCCAACGTATCGCGGGTTCAACTCTCCCCGTTTTCCAAAGCGTATCACCCCCTCCAAGGTGACACCTTCAATAGGACCTTGTCCCCAACCTGTAACTCCAAAGGTATCCTACGCTTATAAGCGTAACTTTTCTGTCGATCACGAGCAGCAGCCATCCGGTTTCTGATTTGCATTATCTTCTCAGAAGTTTCGTGCACGAGTTCGGGACCTGTTAGCTGGCTATCCCCAACCCCAGTCCAGCAGATGGGAGACCGACACTTGCGTCCATAAAGTGCCTCAAAAGGCGCACACTGTATCGAAGTGTGGTAACTGTTGTTATAAGAGAATTCAATCAAAGGCAAGTGCTTATCCCAACTGTTGCCAAAATCCACCACGCACACTCGTGGCAGATCTTCCAATGTTTGGATGGTACGTTCACTCTGTTCATCCGTCTGTGGGTGATAGGCTGTGCTCATATCTAGTTGAGTTCCCAAAGCGTCTTGGAGAGTAGTCCAGAAATGAGAAGTGAATCGCGCATCGCGATCAGATATAATAGAAGTAGGCACCCTATGCCTAGAGACTACCTCCTTGATGTATAGATTTGCTAGTTTCTCCAGCAATTCTGTTTCCTTTATTGCCAGAAAGTGTGCCGATTTGGTTAAACGATCCACGATAACCCAAATCATGTTATGGCCCGTTGGCATTCTAGGAAGCTTTGTAATAAAATCCATGGAAATCCCATCCCATTCCACATAGGGATTTCTGGTTGCTGGAGTAGGCCTGAAGGTTTCTAATATTCAATCTTAACCTTCGCACAAGTCAAGCACTTACTAAGATAAGTGGCTATTTCAGCTTTCATGTTTGGCCACCAGTAAAGAGTTTTAAGATCTTGGTACATCTTGTCCGAACCAGGATGTACCAAGTATCGAGAGGTGTGAGCTTCACTGAGCACCAGTTGTCTGAGATCCCCAAAACGTGGTATCCAGACTCAATCCATAATGTATTGAAGACCATCAGTCTTTAGTTCCAAGTGCTTATCAGCACCCTGTAATGTTTCTAGCCCGATGTTTTCTCCTTTCAAGGCCTCGCCCTGAGCTTCACGTATCTTATCAGGAAGATTAGAATGAATAGTAAGTTGTAAGGCTCGCACCCGTTTAGGTTTCGTTTCCTTTCGACTGAGGGCATCAGCTACTACGTTAGCTTTCCCTGGATGATACTTGATGGCACAGTCATAATCATTCATAAGCTCGACCCATCGACGATGTCGCATGTTCAGCTCCTTTTGATCGAATATGTGTTGGAGGCTCTTGTGGTCAGTGAAGATTGTACACTTCGTTCCATAGAGATAAAGCCTCCAGGTCTTTAGAGCAAAAACCACTGCTCCTAGTTCCAAGTCATGAGTGGGGTAATTCTTCTCATGGACCTTTAACTGCCGTGATGCATACGCGATTACCTTATCACGTTGCATCAGCTCACACCCTAAGCCTTGGATAGACGCATCACAGTACACTACAAAGTCCTCTGTACCCTCTGGTAATGATAGTATCGGTGCACTGCAATGTTTTGACTTTAGTAGCTGAAAGGCAGATTCTTGGGCATCTCCCCACTTATAGGTAATACCTTTCTGTGTTAGGGCGGTGAGAGGTTGAGCAATCTTAGAGAATCCCTCAATAAATCTGCGATAGTACCCCGCGAGACCAAGGAATTGGCGCACCTCAGTAGGGGTCCTAGGAGTATCCCACTTTTTGATAGCGTCAATCTTGGCGGGTCAACATGTATTCCTGCCTCGTTGACCACATGCCCAAGAAATTGAACTTCTCGAATTCAAAAATCACACTTAGAGAATTTTGCATACAACTGCTCATTTCTCAATAGTTCCAAGATTAACCGCAGGTGTTGCTCGTGCTCTTCCCTGCTCTTGGAATAAATCAATATGTCATCTATGAATACTATGACGAATTTGTCCAAATAAGGCTTGCACACACGGTTCATTAGGTCCATGAACACAGCCGGTGCATTAGTTAGCCCAAATGGCAATACTAAAACTCATAATGTCCATAACGAGTTCGAAACGCCGTCTTTGCCACATCCTCCTCTCGGACTCTCAGCTGATGGTATCCTGACCTCAAGTCAATATTAGTGTAGAAACTCGACCCTTGCAGTTGGTCAAACAAGTCATCAATACGAGGCAAAGGGTAATGGTTCTTAATCGTCACTTTGTTCAACTCCCGATAATCTATGCACATGCGAAAGCTCCCGTCTTTCTTCTTAACAAACAGAACTGGAGTTCCTCATGGCGAAGAACTAGGTTTAATGAAACCCCTATCCAATAGCTCTTGGAGTTGGGTAGATAGTTCTTGAAGTTCGCCTGGTGCTAAGCGGTATGGTGCGCGTGCAACTGGAGCTGCTCCAGGTACAAGATCAATTTGAAACTCCTCTTGACAAACAGGTGGAAGTCTAGGTAGTTCCTCTGGGAAAACATCTGGGAAATCTCGGACTACTGGGATGTCCTCAATCTTGGTTTCAGTTTCAGATCGAGTGTCAGATATGTTAGCCAAAATGGCTGGACAGCCCTTACGAATACACTTCTGGGCCTTCAGATAGGAGATGATGCCCACCATGGCACCACCTCGATCACCCTGTATAGATAAAAGTTCTCCACTTGGGTGGGGAATACGAACGATCTTCTCCTGACAGAGAATTTCAGCATGCTGCTTGGACAACCAGTCCATGCCAACCATGAGGTCAAAGCTAGCTAGGGTGATAGGTAAGAGGTTGATGGCAAACAATTGCCCACTCAACTGCAGCTTACAGTCACGATGCATATAGGTTACCTCGGCAGGCTTCCCATCAGCCAATTCAATAGAGTACGGGGTATCAAGAAGAGTAGGAACCATCCCTAATTATTTACTAAGTTTTGACGACACAAAACTATAGTCCGCACCTGTATCATATAAAATAGAAGCAAGAGTGCCGTACCCGTCATGACATTGTTATCAGTCCTAGCTTCCCCAGAGCCAATCACAATTATTATTCCACGAGCCCCATTGTTGTTGTTACCGTTGTGGTAGTTGTTGTTGAAGGACTTATACCTCACACTATCCCATGTTCTCTTGCTATCACCAAAAGTAGAAGATGAAGCTCCATGCTTCGGAAAAGTACCATGCTCAAAAGCCTAATCCGTGTGTTTACGAGCCAGAATGAACGATTTGTTAGATTCTGGGTAGGTGAGCTGCAGTGGCCAAGCCACGAATCTAACGGACCCACCCTTTTGGTCTGAAATTCGATCCGCTGGCAAAGTTGGTTAATTAGATTCGAGCACAAAGTATCCAACTCCTGTAGCTTGGTAGTGTAGGCGTCGATCTCAGACCCATCCGTCAAATTTCTAGATTTCATCATAGGGTGCTACGTTCTCCATCCAAGTATCTGTAACTCATCGAGTGTGCATGTAGCATACATTACCCCATCCTGCCTGGGGCAAATGCACATGGAGATGACTTATACTATCGAAGCAATCAGACGGCCTATTTCAGTTCTATTGGAGTTATAGAGGTTTACGACCAATAAAAAGGCTTGAAAATATGATGGCAGGTTGTTATTGTGGCATGTGCATTCAAGGTATAAGAAAGTTCAAATGTGGAAGTCAGGGGAAAAGAGTGATTTAGCAAATAGATCTTTAATAGATTGGAAAGAGGCGAGGGCTTCAACCACCCTATCGTTGATCATAAAAACTCAGTCTTATATAAGTTAACAAGGGAAAAGAAAAGAAAATACAGGTAAGAAAAGGTAAGAGCCAATCGTCGCTACGCTCTGTCTGGATAGTAGAGCCTTCATCATCACTTTCCATGTGCTCGTCCTGCTCAGGTTCCCCTTCCATCTCCTCTTCTTCCTCTTCCTCGGTGTCAGTGTTATATGGTTCTCATCACGTACAATTTCCTTCTCTAGTCCTATGCAAGCCAGTTTAGTGGTAAGTTGTACCACTCGTTCCTCCAATCGTGGCTATCAGCCATTAGTAGGTTTCATCTTCCCTTGTAATATTGCACTACGTCGCAGGCTTTACATAACTCCCCAAGAGTGTGTGTAACAAGCCCCAATCTATTGTGTTCCATGAATCTACCATATACTTATGAGGAACAAGGATATGCAGTCACACGTTCGCCCGCTCGCATTAGGCGTAAGGTACTAAAGTAAGAAATGAATTCTATATGTGTAACCCAGTCTCGTCTGAGTTTCAAAATGAGAGTAAGGAATATCAAGCGACAAGGGACAGGAACTAATTGTCTCCTTGCTCAAAGAAAAAGGATAAGCATCGTGCAGCTTCCTGTGTATGTGCGCCACAACGCTCACAAGGGCTCCCTCCCTTGTACTATTGTTGTTTCCTCATCCATGAGGTTTGTTAGGATACCAATCCCAGTATTGCGCCACCTGGTGTAACCCTGCGTTCCCACCAGTGACGTGTTCAGAATTAGGTCTAGAACTAGAAGATTTCATATCTCCCGAAACCATGTGTTGTAGATATATGTAGCTAAAAGCTAGTTGTGCACTTAAGTTGTGAGTGTACTTATGCTATGATGATTATAGACTAGACTCAACATGCAGTCCTAGTTCACTATAACCAATGGCTCTGATACCAATCTGTCACACGCTCAAATTTCCACTGCGGGGTTTATACCGCGAGGCGCATGACATACCAGGATCCCATAGCCATAAGTCATATGAACGAACTCTAAATGCCCAACCCATTTAGTTATTTTTCAAAAACCAAGTTTAGTTAAGCTGCGGAAGGGTAAACCAAATTTAAACCTTTTAAAACCATGCGCAAAACAACGCGCCCAAATTAAACTATATGAAAGAAAATGTAAAAGCATAATATGAAATTTAGGTGTATGCCCAAGACCCCAAATGCAGTGAAGTGTGCAGTGCTTTCTAATCTTGGCACCGGAAGCTAACTACCTGCAAAAGCATGTATATCGTGGGTCAACAAACAATGTTGGTGAGTTCACTAAGTAAGAAGGTGAGTAAGTAAATGCGCTGGTTTCCAAAACCACGTAACCAAGTAAAAGCGTAGGTCCTCCAGACCAAAATGTTCAAGAGTTATCAGTTTAAGCGTGTCAGGGGTAGCTAGCCCACTCAATGTAACTAAACAGGATTATTGGGACACCTTCAGTAAAATAGTAATTTGCCTCAATAACTGGTGTCTATCAACACCAGTTCTCAATTGTGGTCAGAAGTTCATGCCCGTGCCTCAAGCACCTCAGACATGAGGTTGCTGCACAACCTAATAGCGCTATCAACTAATACCCCGCTCGCCTCCAGCGATTAACCCAATAATATGCAAGGACTTTCCAAATGATAGAGTGTTTAGTTCACAAAGGACCAATAAGTTTTAAACTGATCAAAAACCCGATCCACACAAGGAATCGTAAACCCGACCCACACAAGGAGTCAAAAACCTGAGTAGTCCCAAACTGGACTAGAAAAGTTAAGTAAGTTGTCTCAACCCGAGACGCATGCTTTTGAGAAAAGAGTAGTGAAACTCACCTTAGAATGCAAGCAAATAAATCCAACTCCAAAGTAGGGTGTGCTACCAACTCCCTAGTACATGTGTCACTAAGTGAGTATATGTGTAATACTATTACACCATATAATCCGTTTGTCCAAGACGTTTAAATGTTCAAAAGCGTGTAAGTGACACCTAGTGATTCTACATGCATAAGTAAATCCTACGGACCCGTTGGTGAATGTGTTGGTTATAATTAGTTTTTACATTCCATATGCGTCACATACAAGTGTCCGTTCAGTTACACATCAATTACATACCACCTAAGACCTCAATTAATCACACATAATACACAATCTGTGTTTTTAGGACAGATTGTGCGTCATCAAAACCAATTTATTTAAAATAGTTAATCAGTGATTTAAACTCCCAAATTTTTACTGAATATTATTTGGGATTCATTTGATAACCCATATTTTTGTTTTGTCTCAAAACCAAACACAAAAATCATGAAAAATCGTACATCACAGATATGTCCAGAAAGTTTCTACAGCAGGTCAGGTTAGTAGAAAATTCCCAAAAATCGTGTATTCATCCAAACGGGATGAATCCACTTGGAAAAGCCAAGTTATTCCAATGTTAACCTACTGTCCAAATTTCATAACTTAATTCCTTGTAAAACTCGAGTTATGATTGTTTAAAGTTGACTCAGTTTGTTAATCCGAAAATCTGACATGACCTTTAATCAAAGAAAATTCCAAAAACATATCAAACGACATCCAAATCAGATGATTTTGCCCATTCTAAAAATCTAAGACCATGTACAATCTATTCATGCGAAGAATCGATCAAAACAATTATTTTCAAGCCACGAAACAGACCCTACAAGTCGACATTCAGATTCTGTCCAGATTTTAATCATGCAATATTATCAATTATATCAAACCCTAGTTGCATATTATCAATCAATAACACCTAATAATCATCAATAACCATTACCAAACATTCCTAATACTTATTGTGATCAGATTCTATCATTATTCATGAAAGATTACAACTTTAATGATCAAAACTTCAACAACTTGCGCAACAAGTAACCTATGATATTACTAATCGCATATCATCATGTTTAATTCGTTTAATCTTCAAAAACCTCAAGTTTTAATAATTATCAAAAGCTTTCAGACCTGGACAAACCTTGTTATATGATTTTTATAACATAAAAATAAGATTAAAGCGTAAAGGATTAAAGATTATACCCCTAGCTCTTCGATACAATCAACCGAACGCCTTTGGAGCTTCCCAATCGATGTTCTTGCGCCTTAGCAGGTTGTTTGGGGTTAATTTTTCGTAAGTGAGGCAGTAGGGACGATTAGGGTTTGAGTTTAGGTGATACAAGAGGCTTAAGGTTGCTTAATAGGTGTTTAAGGCGGTTTAGAAACGTCAGGTATCGGCGAGCGGGCGCTCGCTCCCTGTGAGCGGCCGCTCACAGGGCCTTGGCCCGCGTGGGTGGCCCGTTTTGTCACCCGACGTATTTTCCTTCGACGTTTTCGCTATTTCGGACCGTAATAAGTGTAACCCCAGGTGTTAAGACCCTAATCATCCTAATGGTCCATCCATTATGGTTTTTATTAACGTATTCGGTTTATGTTCACGTAATCACATACATTTTTCACATAGTTTCACAGAGTATCATAGCAGCACGTAATTGCAATCAATCTCAAACAATTACTTCACGATCATTTTGTTTAACAATTCACCAACGTCCGGGGTTCACTAGTCATGTAAATAGTTTGGTAATTCCTCGAATTACCACCTCATGCAGTTATTAACCTATAACCGTGCAATGTGTAACTTATATAGCTAACTCTAGTTAACTATAATTCCTAGAATGTAACCAGAGTTTAGTTAAAGTGAGAACCTGAAATTGCGGGGTATCACATCATCCCCAAGTTGAAAAGAATTTTGTCCCGAAATTCAGTAAGTAAACAGTAAAGCCTGCGTAAAAATGCGCGCTTGGTTCCCGGATGTCACATCATCCCCAAGTTGAAAGGAATTTCGCCCCGAAATTCACTTTGAAAAAGCTGCTTTATGTTTAGTGTTTGGTTTATGCATAGTTCTAGGTTCAGTAAAGAGATGTGGGTATTTAAGCCGCATTTGATCATTGCGTCCCCACGCGTATTCCGGTCCTAGACGGGAATTCCATCATACCATAACAATGGGTATAGTGTTCTGTTTAAGTTTCTTGACGCCCCGCTCAAGAATCTCCATTTGTTCTTCCATGAACCGTAGCCGTTGATCCAACTGGATCTCCTCCAGTGGCACCATCAGTGTTGTATCCAACAGGCATTTCTTTATATTTGATATGTGGAGTACATCGTGTACCCCATTAAGTTCATTAGGCAGGTTCAACTTGTAAGTTACTGGACCAGTCCTTTCGACGATCTCGAATGGTCCAACGTATCTCGGGTTCAACTCTCCCCGTTTTCTAAAGCGTATCACCCCCTCCAAGGTGACACCTTCAATAGGACCTTGTCCCCAACCTGTAACTCCAAAGGTATCCTACGCTTATAAGCGTAACTTTTCTGTCGATCACGAGCAGCAGCCATCCGGTTTCTGATTTGCATTATCTTCTCAGAAGTTTCGTGCACGAGTTCGGGACCTGTTAGCTGGCTATCCCCAACCCCAGTCCAGCAGATGGGAGACCGACACTTGCGTCCATAAAGTGCCTCAAAAGGCGCACACTGTATCGAAGTGTGGTAGCTGTTGTTATAAGAGAATTCAATCAAAGGCAAGTGCTTATCCCAACTGTTGCCAAAATCCACCACGCACGCTCGTGGCAGATCTTCCAATGTTTGGATGGTACGTTCACTCTGTTCATCCGTCTGTGGGTGATAGGCTGTGCTCATATCTAGTTGAGTTCCCAAAGCGTCTTGGAGAGTAGTCCAGAAATGAGAAGTGAATCGCGCATCGCGATCAGATATAATAGAAGTAGGCACCCTATGCCTAGAGACTACCTCCTTGATGTATAGATTTGCTAGTTTCTCCAGCGATTCTGTTTCCTTTATTGCCAGAAAGTGTGCCGATTTGGTTAAACGATCCACGATAACCCAAATCATGTTATGGCCCGTTGGCATTCTAGGAAGCTTTGTAATAAAATCCATGGAAATCCCATCCCATTCCACATAGGGATTTCTGGTTGCTGGAGTAGGCCTGAAGGTTTCTAATATTCAATCTTAACCTTCGCACAAGTCAAGCACTTACTAAGATAAGTGGCTATTTCAGCTTTCATGTTTGGCCACCAGTAAAGAGTTTTAAGATCTTGGTACATCTTGTCCGAACCAGGATGTACCAAGTATCGAGAGGTGTGAGCTTCACTGAGCACCAGTTGTCTGAGATCCCCAAAACGTGGTGTCCAGACTCAATCCATAAAGTATTGAAGACCATCAGTCTTTAGTTCCAAGTGCTTATCAGCACCCTGTAATGTTTCTAGCCCGATGTTTTCTCCTTTCAAGGCCTCGCCCTGAGCTTCACGTATCTTATCAGGAAGATTAGAATGAATAGTAAATTGTAAGGCTCGCACCCGTTTAGGTTTCGTTTCCTTTCGACTGAGGGCTTCAGCTACTACGTTAGCTTTCCCTGGATGATACTTGATGGCACAGTCATAATCATTCAGAAGCTCGACCCATCGACGATGTCGCATGTTCAGCTCCTTTTGATCGAATATGTGTTGGAGGCTCTTGTGGTCAGTGAAGATTGTACACTTCGTTCCATAGAGATAAAGCCTCCAGGTCTTTAGAGCAAAAACCACTGCTCCTAGTTCCAAGTCATGAGTGGGGTAATTCTTCTCATGGACCTTTAACTGCCGTGATGCATACGCGATTACCTTATCACGTTGCATCAGCTCACACCCTAAGCCTTGGATAGACGCATCACAGTACACTACAAAGTCCTCTGTACCCTCTGGTAATGATAGTATCGGTGCACTGCAAAGTTTTGACTTTAGTAGCTGAAAGGCAGATTCTTGGGCATCTCCCCACTTATAGGTAATACCTTTCTGTGTTAGGGCGGTGAGAGGTTGAGCAATCTTAGAGAATCCCTCAATAAATCTGCGATAGTACCCCGCGAGACCAAGGAATTGGCGCACCTCAGTAGGGGTCCTAGGAGTATCCCACTTTTTGATAGCGTCAATCTTGGCGGGTCAACATGTATTCCTGCCTCGTTGACCACATGCCCAAGAAATTGAACTTCTCGAATTCAAAAATCACACTTAGAGAATTTTGCATACAACTGCTCATTTCTCAATAGTTCCAAGATTAACCGCAGGTGTTGCTCGTGCTCTTCCCTGCTCTTGGAATAAATCAATATGTCATCTATGAATACTATGACGAATTTGTCCAAATAAGGCTTGCACACACGGTTCATTAGGTCCATGAACACAGCCGGTGCATTAGTTAGCCCAAATGGCAATACTAAAACTCATAATGTCCATAACGAGTTCGAAACGCCGTCTTTGCCACATCCTCCTCTCGGACTCTCAGCTGATGGTATCCTGACCTCAAGTCAATATTAGAGTAGAAACTCGACCCTTGCAGTTGGTCAAACAAGTCATCAATACGAGGCAAAGGGTAATGGTTCTTAATCGTCACTTTGTTCAACTCCCGATAATCTATGCACATGCGAAAGCTCCCGTCTTTCTTCTTAACAAACAGAACTGGAGTTCCTCATGGCGAAGAACTAGGTTTAATGAAACCCCTATCCAATAGCTCTTGGAGTTGGGTAGATAGTTCTTGAAGTTCGCCTGGTGCTAAGCGGTATGGTGCGCGTGCAACTGGAGCTGCTCCAGGTACAAGATCAATTTGAAACTCCTCTTGACAAACAGGTGGAAGTCCAGGTAGTTCCTCTGGGAAAACATCTGGGAAATCTCGGACTATTGGGATGTCCTCAATCTTGGTTTCAGTTTCAGATCGAGTGTCAGATATGTTAGCCAAAATGGCTGGACAGCCCTTACGAATACACTTCTGGGCCTTCAGATAGGAGATGATGCCCACCATGGCACCACCTCGATCACCCTGTATAGATAAAAGTTCTCCACTTGGGAGGGGAATACGAACGATCTTCTCCTGACAGAGAATTTCAGCATGCTGCTTGGACAACCAGTCCATGCCAACCACGAGGTCAAAGCTAGCTAGGGTGATAGGTAAGAGGTTGATGGCAAACAATTGCCCACTCAACTGCAGCTTACAGTCACGATGCATATAGGTTACCTCGGCAGGCTTCCCATCAGCCAATTCAATAGAGTACGGGGTATCAAGAAGAGTAGGAACCATCCCTAATTATTTACTAAGTTTTGACGACACAAAACTATAGTCCGCACCTGTATCATATAAAATAGAAGCAAGAGTGCCGTACCCGTCATGACATTGTTATCAGTCCTAGCTTCCCCAGAGCCAATCACAATTATTATTCCACGAGCCCCATTGTTGTTGTTACCGTTGTGGTAGTTGTTGTTGAAGGACTTATACCTCACACTATCCCATGTTCTCTTGCTATCACCAAAAGTAGAAGATGAAGCTCCATGCTTCGGAAAAGTACCATGCTCAAAAGCCTAATCCGTGTGTTTACGAGCCAGAATGAACGATTTGTTAGATTCTGGGTAGGTGAGCTGCAGTGGCCAAGCCACGAATCTAACGGACCCACCCTTTTGGTCTGAAATTCGATCCGCTGGCAAAGTTGGTTAATTAGATTCGAGCACAAAGTATCCAACTCCTGTAGCTTGGTAGTGTAGGCGTCGATCTCAGACCCATCCGTCAAATTTCTAGATTTCATCATAGGGTGCTACGTTCTCCATCCAAGTATCTGTAACTCATCGAGTGTGCATGTAGCATACATTACCCCATCCTGCCTGGGGCAAATGCACATGGAGATGACTTATACTATCGAAGCAATCAGACGGCCTCTTTCAGTTCTATTGGAGTTATAGAGGTTTACGACCAATAAAAAGGCTTGAAAATATGATGGCAGGTTGTTATTGTGGCATGTGCATTCAAGGTATAAGAAAGTTCAAATGTGGAAGTCAGGGGAAAAGAGTGATTTAGCAAATAGATCTTTAATAGATTGGAAAGAGGCGATGGCTTCAACCACCCTATCGTTGATCATAAAAACTCAGTCTTATCTAAGTTAACAAGGGAAAAGAAAAGAAAATACAGGTAAGAAAAGGTAAGAGCCAATCGTCGCTCCGCTCTGTCTGGATAGTAGAGCCTTCATCATCACTTTCGATGTGCTCGTCCTGCTCAGGTTCCCCTTCCATCCCCTCTTCTTCCTCTTCCTCGGTGTCAGTGTTATATGGTTCTCATCACGTACAATTTCCTTCTCTAGTCCTATGCAAGCCAGTTTAGTGGTAAGTTGTACCACTCGTTCCTCCAATCGTGGCTATCAGCCATTAGTAGGTTTCATCTTCCCTTGTAATATTGCACTACGTCGCAGGCTTTACATAACTCCCCAAGAGTGTGTGTAACAAGCCCCAATCTATTGTGTTCCATGAATCTACCATATACTTATGAGGAACAAGGATATGCAGTCATACGTTCGCCCGCTCGCATTAGGCTTAAGGTACTAAAGTAAGAAATGAATTCTATATGTGTAACCCAGTCTCGTCTGAGTTTCAAAATGAGAGTAAGGAATATCAAGCAACAAGGGACAGGAACTAATTGTCTCCTTGCTCAAAGAAAAAGGATAAGCATCGTGCAGCTTCCTGTGTATGTGCGCCACAACGCTCACAAGGGCTCCCTCCCTTGTACTATTGTTGTTTCCTCATCCATGAGGTTTGTTAGGATACCAATCCCAGTATTGCGCCACCTGGTGTAACCCTGCGTTCCCACCAGTGACGTGTTCAGAATTAGGTCTAGAACTAGAAGATTTCATATCTCCCGAAACCATGTGTTCTAGATATATGTAGCTAAAAGCTAGTTGTGCACTTAAGTTGTGAGTGTACTTATGCTATGATGATTATAGACTAGACTCAACATGCAGTCCTAGTTCACTATAACCAATGGCTCTGATACCAATCTGTCACACGCTCAAATTTCCACTGCGGGGTTTATACCGCGAGGCGCATGACATACCAGAATCCCATAGCCATAAGTCATATGAACGAACTCTAAATGCCCAACCCATTTAGTTATTTTTCAAAAACCAAGTTTAGTTAAGCTGCGGAAGGGTAAACCAAATTTAAACCTTTTAAAACCATGCGCAAAACAACGCGCCCAAATTAAACTATATGAAAGAAAATGTAAAAGCATAATATGAAATTTAGGTGTATGCCCAAGACCCCAAATGCAGTGAAGTGTGCAGTGCTTTCTAATCCTGGCACCGGAAGCTAACTACCTGCAAAAGCATGTATATCGTGGGTCAACAAACAATGTTGGTGAGTTCACTAAGTAAGAAGGTGAGTAAGTAAATGCGCTGGTTTCCAAAACCACGTAACCAAGTAAAAGCGTAGGTCCTCCAGACCAAAATGTTCAAGAGTTATCAGTTTAAGCGTGTCAGGGGTAGCTAGCCCACTCAATGTAACTAAACAGGATTATTGGGACACCTTCAGTAAAATAGTAATTTGCCTCAATAACTGGTGTCTATCAACACCAGTTCTCAATTGTGGTCAGAAGTTCATGCCCGTGCCTCAAGCACCTCAGACATGAGGTTGCTGCACAACCTAATAGCGCTATCAACTAATACCCCGCTCGCCTCCAGCGATTAACCCAATAATATGCAAGGACTTTCCAAATGATAGAGTGTTTAGTTCACAAAGGACCAATAAGTTTTAAACTGATCAAAAACCCGATCCACACAAGGAATCGTAAACCCGACCCACACAAGGAGTCAAAAACCTGAGTAGTCCCAAACTGGACTAGAAAAGTTAAGTAAGTTGTCTCAACCCGAGACGCATGCTTTTGAGAAAAGAGTAGTGAAACTCACCTTAGAATGCAAGCAAATAAATCCAACTCCAAAGTAGGGTGTGCTACCAACTCCCTAGTACATGTGTCACTAAGTGTGTATATGTGTAATACTATTACACCATATAATCCGTTTGTCCAAGACGTTTAAATGTTCAAAAGCGTGTAAGTGACACCTAGTGATTCTACATGCATAAGTAAATCCTACGGACCCGTTGGTGAATGTGTTGGTTATAATTAGTTTTTACATTCCATATGCATCACATACAAGTGTCCGTTCAGTTACACATCAATTACATACCACCTAAGACCTCAATTAATCACACATAATACACAATCTGTGTTTTTAGGACAGATTGTGCGTCATCAAAACCAATTTATTTAAAATAGTTAATCAGTGAGTTAAACTCCCAAATTTTTACTGAATATTATTTGGGATTCATTTGATAACCCATATTTTTTTTTTGTCTCAAAACCAAACACAAAAATCATAAAAAATCGTACATCACAGATATGTCCAGAAAGTTTCTACAGCAGGTCAGGTTAGTAGAAATTTCCCAAAAATCGTGTATTCATCCAAACGGGATGAATCCACTTGGAAAAGCCAAGTTATTCCAATGTTAACCTACTGTCCAAATTTCATAACTTAATTCCTTGTAAAACTCGAGTTATGATTGTTTAAAGTTGACTCAGTTTGTTAATCCGAAAATCTGACATGACCTTTAATCAAAGAAAATTCCAAAAACATATCAAACGACATCCAAATCAGATGATTTTGCCCATTCTAAAAATCTAAGACCATGTACAATCTATTCATGCGAAGAATCGATCAAAACAATTATTTTCAAGCCACGAAACAGACCCTACAAGTCGACATTCAGATTCTGTCCAGATTTTAATCATGCAATATTATCAATTATATCAAACCCTAGTTGCATATTATCAATCAATAACACCTAATAATCATCAATAACCATTACCAAACATTCCAAATACTTATTGTGATCAGATTCTATCATTATTCATGAAAGAGTACAACTTTAATGATCAAAACTTCAACAACTTGCGCAACAAGTAACCTATGATATTACTAATCGCATATCATCATGTTTAATTCGTTTAATCTTCAAAAACCTCAAGTTTTAATAATTATCAAAAGCTTTCAGACCTGGACAAACCTTGTTATATGATTTTTATAACATAAAAATAAGATTAAAGCGTAAAGGATTAAAGATTATACCCCTAGCTCTTCGATACAATCAACCGAACGCCTTTGGAGCTTCCCAATCGATGTTCTTGCGCCTTAGCAGGTTGTTTGGGGTTAATTTTTCGTAAGTGAGGCAGTAGGGACGATTAGGGTTTGAGTTTAGGTGATACAAGAGGCTTAAGGTTGCTTAATAGGTGTTTAAGGCGGTTTAGAAACGTCAGGTATCGGCGAGCGGGCGCTCGCTCCCTGTGAGCGGCCGCTCACAGGGCCTTGGCCCGCGTGGGTGGCCCGTTTTGTCACCCGACGTATTTTCCTTCGACGTTTTCGCTATTTCGGACCGTAATAAGTGTAACCCCAGGTGTTAAGACCCTAATCATCCTAATGGTCCATCCATTATGGTTTTTATTAACGTATTCGGTTTATGTTCACGTAATCACATACAGTTTTCACATAGTTTCACAGAGTATCATAGCAGCACGTAATTGCAATCAATCTCAAACAATTACTTCACGATCATTTTGTTTAACAATTCACCAACGTCCGGGGTTCACTAGTCATGTAAATAGTTTGGTAATTCCTCGAATTACCACCTCATGCAGTTATTAACCTATAACCGTGCAATGTGTAACTTATATAGCTAACTCTAGTTAACTATAATTCCTAGAATGTAACCAGAGTTTAGTTAAAGTGAGAACCTGAAATTGCGGGGTATCACATCATCCCCAAGTTGAAAAGAATTTTGTCCCGAAATTCAGTAAGTAAACAGTAAAGCCTGCGTAAAAATGCGCGCTTGGTTCCCGGATGTCACATCATCCCCAAGTTGAAAGGAATTTCGCCCCGAAATTCACTTTGAAAAAGCTGCTTTATGTTTAGTGTTAGGTTTATGCATAGTTCTAGGTTCAGTAAAGAGATGTGGGTATTTAAGCCGCATTTGATCATTGCGTCCCCACGCGTATTCCGGTCCTAGACGGGAATTCCATCATACCATAACAATGGGTATAGTGTTCTGTTTAAGTTTCTTGACGCCCCGCTCAAGAATCTCCATTTGTTCTTCCATGAACCGTAGCCGTTGATCCACCTGGATCTCCTCCAGTGGCACCATCAGTGTTGTATCCAACAGGCATTTCTTTATATTTGATATGTGGAGTACATCGTGTACCCCATTAAGTTCATTAGGCAGGTTCAACCTGTAAGTTACTGGACCAGTCCTTTCGACGATCTCGAATGGTCCAACGTATCGCGGGTTCAACTCTCCCCGTTTTCTAAAGCGTATCACCCCCTCCAAGGTGACACCTTCAATAGGACCTTGTCCCCAACCTGTAACTCCAAAGGTATCCTACGCTTATAAGCGTAACTTTTCTGTCGATCACGAGCAGCAGCCATCCGGTTTCTGATTTGCATTATCTTCTCAGAAGTTTCGTGCACGAGTTCGGGACCTGTTAGCTGGCTATCCCCAACCCCAGTCCAGCAGATGGGAGACCGACACTTGCGTCCATAAAGTGCCTCAAAAGGCGCACACTGTATCGAAGTGTGGTAGCTGTTGTTATAAGAGAATTCAATCAAAGGCAAGTGCTTATCCCAACTGTTGCCAAAATCCACCACGCACGCTCGTGGCAGATCTTCCAATGTTTGGATGGTACGTTCACTCTGTTCATCCGTCTGTGGGTGATAGGCTGTGCTCATATCTAGTTGAGTTCCCAAAGCGTCTTGGAGAGTAGTCCAGAAATGAGAAGTGAATCGCGCATCGCGATCAGATATAATAGAAGTAGGCACCCTATGCCTAGAGACTACCTCCTTGATGTATAGATTTGCTAGTTTCTCCAGCGATTCTGTTTCCTTTATTGCCAGAAAGTGTGCCGATTTGGTTAAACGATCCACGATAACCCAAATCATGTTATGGCCCGTTGGCATTCTAGGAAGCTTTGTAATAAAATCCATGGAAATCCCATCCCATTCCACATAGGGATTTCTGGTTGCTGGAGTAGGCCTGAAGGTTTCTAATATTCAATCTTAACCTTCGCACAAGTCAAGCACTTACTAAGATAAGTGTCTATTTCAGCTTTCATGTTTGGCCACCAGTAAAGAGTTTTAAGATCTTGGTACATCTTGTCCGAACCAGGATGTACCAAGTATCGAGAGGTGTGAGCTTCACTGAGCACCAGTTGTCTGAGATCCCCAAAACGTGGTGTCCAGACTCAATCCATAAAGTATTGAAGACCATCAGTCTTTAGTTCCAAGTGCTTATCAGCACCCTGTAATGTTTCTAGCCCGATGTTTTCTCCTTTCAAGGCCTCGCCCTGAGCTTCACGTATCTTATCAGGAAGATTAGAATGAATAGTAAGTTGTAAGGCTCGCACCCGTTTAGGTTTCGTTTCTTTTCGACTGAGGGCATCAGCTACTACGTTAGCTTTCCCTGGATGATACTTGATGGCACAGTCATAATCATTCAGAAGCTCGACCCATCGACGATGTCGCATGTTCAGCTCCTTTTGATCGAATATGTGTTGGAGGCTCTTGTGGTCAGTGAAGATTGTACACTTCGTTCCATAGAGATAAAGCCTCCAGGTCTTTAGAGCAAAAACCACTGCTCCTAGTTCCAAGTCATGAGTGGGGTAATTCTTCTCATGGACCTTTAACTGCCGTGATGCATACGCGATTACCTTATCACGTTGCATCAGCTCACACCCTAAGCCTTGGATAGACGCATCACAGTACACTACAAAGTCCTCTGTACCCTCTGGTAATGATAGTATCGGTGCACTGCAATGTTTTGACTTTAGTAGCTGAAAGGCAGATTCTTGGGCATCTCCCCACTTATAGGTAATACCTTTCTGTGTTAGGGCGGTGAGAGGTTGAGCAATCTTAGAGAATCCCTCAATAAATCTGCGATAGTACCCCGCGAGACCAAGGAATTGGCGCACCTCAGTAGGGGTCCTAGGAGTATCCCACTTTTTGATAGCGTCAATCTTGGCGGGTCAACATGTATTCCTGCCTCGTTGACCACATGCCCAAGAAATTGAACTTCTCGAATTCAAAAATCACACTTAGAGAATTTTGCATACAACTGCTCATTTCTCAATAGTTCCAAGATTAACCGCAGGTGTTGCTCGTGCTCTTCCCTGCTCTTGGAATAAATCAATATGTCATCTATGAATACTATGACGAATTTGTCCAAATAAGGCTTGCACACACGGTTCATTAGGTCCATGAACACAGCCGGTGCATTAGTTAGCCCAAATGGCAATACTAAAACTCATAATGTCCATAACGAGTTCGAAACGCCGTCTTTGCCACATCCTCCTCTCGGACTCTCAGCTGATGGTATCCTGACCTCAAGTCAATATTAGAGTAGAAACTCGACCCTTGCAGTTGGTCAAACAAGTCATCAATACGAGGCAAAGGGTAATGGTTCTTAATCGTCACTTTGTTCAACTCCCGATAATCTATGCACATGCGAAAGCTCCCGTCTTTCTTCTTAACAAACAGAACTGGAGTTCCTCATGGCGAAGAACTAGGTTTAATGAAACCCCTATCCAATAGCTCTTGGAGTTGGGTAGATAGTTCTGGAAGTTCGCCTGGTGCTAAGCGGTATGGTGCGCGTGCAACTGGAGCTGCTCCAGGTACAAGATCAATTTGAAACTCCTCTTGACAAACAGGTGGAAGTCCAGGTAGTTCCTCTGGGAAAACATCTGGGAAATCTCGGACTACTGGGATGTCCTCAATCTTGGTTTCAGTTTCAGATCGAGTGTCAGATATGTTAGCCAAAATGGCTGGACAGCCCTTACGAATACACTTCTGGGCCTTCAGATAGGAGATGATGCCCACCATGGCACCACCTCGATCACCCTGTATAGATAAAAGTTCTCCACTTGGGAGGGGAATACGAACGATCTTCTCCTGACAGAGAATTTCAGCATGCTGCTTGGACAACCAGTCCATGCCAACCACGAGGTCAAAGCTAGCTAGGGTGATAGGTAAGAGGTTGATGGCAAACAATTGCCCACTCAACTGCAGCTTACAGTCACGATGCATATAGGTTACCTCGGCAGGCTTCCCATCAGCCAATTCAATAGAGTACGGGGTATCAAGAAGAGTAGGAACCATCCCTAATTATTTACTAAGTTTTGACGACACAAAACTATAGTCCGCACCTGTATCATATAAAATAGAAGCAAGAGTGCCGTACCCGTCATGACATTGTTATCAGTCCTAGCTTCCCCAGAGCCAATCACAATTATTATTCCACGAGCCCCATTGTTGTTGTTACCGTTGTGGTAGTTGTTGTTGAAGGACTTATACCTCACACTATCCCATGTTCTCTTGCTATCACCAAAAGTAGAAGATGAAGCTCCATGCTTCGGAAAAGTACCATGCTCAAAAGCCTAATCCGTGTGTTTACGAGCCAGAATGAACGATTTGTTAGATTCTGGGAAGGTGAGCTGCAGTGGCCAAGCCACGAATCTAACGGACCCACCCTTTTGGTCTGAAATTCGATCCGCTGGCAAAGTTGGTTAATTAGATTCGAGCACAAAGTATCCAACTCCTGTAGCTTGGTAGTGTAGGCGTCGATCTCAGACCCATCCGTCAAATTTCTAGATTTCATCATAGGGTGCTACGTTCTCCATCCAAGTATCTGTAACTCATCGAGTGTGCATGTAGCATACATTACCCCATCCTGCCTGGGGCAAATGCACATGGAGATGACTTATACTATCGAAGCAATCAGACGGCCTCTTTCAGTTCTATTGGAGTTATAGAGGTTTACGACCAATAAAAAGGCTTGAAAATATGATGGCAGGTTGTTATTGTGGCATGTGCATTCAAGGTATAAGAAAGTTCAAATGTGGAAGTCAGGGGAAAAGAGTGATTTAGCAAATAGATCTTTAATAGATTGGAAAGAGGCGAGGGCTTCAACCACCCTATCGTTGATCATAAAAACTCAGTCTTATCTAAGTTAACAAGGGAAAAGAAAAGAAAATACAGGTAAGAAAAGGTAAGAGCCAATCGTCGCTACGCTCTGTCTGGATAGTAGAGCCTTCATCATCACTTTCCATGTGCTCGTCCTGCTCAGGTTCCCCTTCCATCCCCTCTTCTTCCTCTTCCTCGGTGTCAGTGTTATATGGTTCTCATCACGTACAGTTTCCTTCTCTAGTCCTATGCAAGCCAGTTTAGTGGTAAGTTATACCACTCGTTCCTCCAATCGTGGCTATCAGCCATTAGTAGGTTTCATCTTCCCTTGTAATGTTGCACTACGTCGCAGGCTTTACATAACTCCCCAAGAGTGTGTGTAACAAGCCCCGATCTAATGTGTTCCATGAATCTACCATATACTTATGAGGAACAAGGATATGCAGTCATACGTTCGCCCGCTCGCATTAGGCGTAAGGTACTAAAGTAAGAAATGAATTCTATATGTGTAACCCAGTCTCGTCTGAGTTTCAAAATGAGAGTAAGGAATATCAAGCGACAAGGGACAGGAACTAATTGTCTCCTTGCTCAAAGAAAAAGGATAAGCATCGTGCAGCTTCCTGTGTATGTGCGCCATAACGCTCGCAAGGGCTCCCTCCCTTGTACTATTGTTGTTTCCTCATCCATGAGGTTTGTTAGGATACCAATCCCAGTATTGCGCCACCTGGTGTAACCCTGCGTTCCCACCAGTGACGTGTTCAGAATTAGGTCTAGAACTAGAAGATTTCATATCTCCCGAAACCATGTGTTGTAGATATATGTAGCTAAAAGCTAGTTGTGCACTTAAGTTGTGAGTGTACTTATGCTATGATGATCATAGACTAGACTCAACATGCAGTCCTAGTTCACTATAACCAATGGCTCTGATACCAATCTGTCACACGCTCAAATTTCCACTGCGGGGTTTATACCGCGAGGCGCATGACATACCAGGATCCCATAGCCATAAGTCATATGAACGAACTCTAATTGCCCAACCCATTTAGTTCGTTTTCAAAAACCAAGTTTAGTTAAGCTGCGGAAGGGTAAACCAAATTTAAACCTTTTAAAACCATGCACAAAACAACGCGCCCAAATTAAACTATATGAAAGAAAATGTAAAAGCATAATATGAAATTTAGGTGTATGCCCAAGACCCCAAATGCAGTGAAGTGTGCAGTGCTTTCTAATCCTGGCACCGGAAGCTAACTACCTGCAAAAGCATGTAAATCGTGGGTCAACAAACAATGTTGGTGAGTTCACTAAGTAAGAAGGTGAGTAAGTAAATGCGCTGGTTTCCAAAACCACGTAACCAAGTAAAAGCGTAGGTCCTCCAGACCAAAATGTTCAAGAGTTATCAGTTTAAGCGTGTCAGGGGTAGCTAGCCCACTCAATGTAACTAAACAGGATTATTGGGACACCTTCAGTAAAATAGTAATTTGCCTCAATAACTGGTGTCTATCAACACCAGTTCTCAATTGTGGTCAGAAGTTCATGCTCGTGCCTCAAGCACCTCAGACATGAGGTTGCTGCACAACCTAATAGCGCTATCAACTAATACCCCGCTCGCCTCCAGCGATTAACCCAATAATATGCAAGGACATTCCAAATGATAGAGTGTTTAGTTCACAAAGGAACAATAAGTTTTAAACTGATCAAAAACCCGATCCACACATGGAATCGTAAACCCTACCCACACAAGGAGTCAAAAACCTGAGTAGTCCCAAACTGGACTAGAAAAGTTAAGTAAGTTGTCTCAACCCGAGACGCATGCTTTTGAGAAAAGAGTAGTGAAACTCACCTTAGAATGCAAGCAAATAAATCCAACTCCAAAGTAGGGTGTGCTACCGTCTCCCTAGTACATGTGTCACTAAGTGAGTATATGTGTAATACCATTACACCATATAATCCGTTTGTCCAAGATGTTTAAATGTTCAAAAGCGTGTAAGTGACACCTAGTGATTCTACATGCATAAGTAAATCCTACGGACCCGTCGGTGAATGTGTTGGTTATAATTAGTTTTTACATTCCATATGTGTCCCATACAAGTGTCCGTTCAGTTACACATCAATTACATACCACCTAAGACCTCAATTAATCACACATAATACACAATCTGTGTTTTTAGGACAAATTATGCGTCATCAAAACCAATTTATTTAAAATAGTTAATTAGTGAGTTAAACTCCCAAATTTTTACTGAATATTATTTGGGATTCATTTGATAACCAATATTTTTTTTTTGTCTCAAAACCAAACACAAAAATCATGAAAAATCGTACATCACAGATATGTCCAGAAAGTTTCTACAGCAGGTCAGGTTAGTAGAAAAATTCCCAAAAATCGTGTATTCATCCAAACGGGATGAATAAACATGGAAATGCCAAGTTATTCCAATGTTAACCTACTGTCCAAATTTCATAACTTAATTCCTTGTAAAACTCGAGTTATGATTGTTTAAAGTTGACTCAGTTTGTTAATCCGAAAATCTGACATGACCTTTAATCAAAGAAAATTCCAAAAACATATCAAACGACATCCAAATCAGATGATTTTGCCCATTATAAAAATCTAAGACCATGTACAATCTATTCATGCGAAGAATCGATCAAAACAATTATTTTCAAGCCACGAAACAGACTCTACAAGTCGACATTCAGATTCTGTCCAGATTTTAATCATGCAATATTATCAATTATATCAAACCCTAGTTGCATATTATGAATCAATAACACCTAATAATCATCAATAACCATTACCAAACATTCCTAATACTTATTGTGATCAGATTCTATCATTATTCATGAAAGATTACAACTTTAATGATCAAAACTTCAACAACTTGCGCAACAAGTAACCTATGATATTACTAATCGCCTATCATCATGTTTAATTCGTTTAATCTTCAAAAACCTCAAGTTTTAATAATTATCAAAAGATTTCATACCAGGACAAACCTTGTTATATGATTTTTATAACATAAAAATAAGATTAAAGCGTAAAGGATTAAAGATTATACCCCTAGCTCTTCGATACAATCAACCGAACGCCTTTGGAGCTTCCCAATCGATGTTCTTGCTCCTTAGCAGGTTGTTTGGGGTTAATATTTCGTAAGTGAGGCAGTAGGGACGATTAGGGTTTGAGTTTAGGTGATACAAGAGGCTTAAGGTTGCTTAAATAGGTGTTTAAGGCGGTTTAGAAACGTCAGGTACCGGCGAGCGGGCGCTCGCTCCCTGTGAGCGGCCGCTCACAGGGCCTTGGCCCGCGTTGGTGGCCCGTTTCGTCACCCGACGTATTTTCCTTTGACGTTTTCGCTATTTCGGACCGTAATAAGTGTAACCCCAGGTGTTAAGACCCCAATAATCCTAATGGTCCATCCATTATGGTTTTTATTAATGTATTCGGTTTATGTTCACGTAATCACATACAGTTTTCACATAGTTTCACAGAGTATCATAGCAGCACGTAATTGCAATCAATCTCAAACAATTACTTCACGATCATTTTGTTTAACAATTCACCAACGTCCGGGGTTCACTACTCATGTAAATAGTTTGGTAATTCCTTGAATTACCACCTCATGCAGTTATTAACCTATAACCGTGCAATGTGTAACTTATATAGCTAACTCTAGTTAACTATAATTCCTAGAATGTAACCAGAGTTTAGTTAAAGTGAGAACCTGAAATTGTGGGGTATCACACTATGGATCCTACAATTCCCTATGAAGCTCCCTAACAACCCCTTCAATCCATCTTCATCTTGGCTGGCAGCCTAGATTGAGCCCTGGGACTGATCTTCCCGTTGGCTTTACTGCAGCAGTAC